>QAGG01000162.1:0-48543 GCA_003138045.1 Penicillium sp. MA 6036
TTCATATAATGACCCTCTGTACGGAGTACTCCGGACATGTATGCTTTGCTTCTCTCTTGGCACATTACTAGGAACCAATCACCTGACAAATCTCAGAGTGCACGTGGCCTTACCGCTATACTAACTCAAAATGCCCAACTTCCGAGTCGTGTAGATCCAGGCTTTGAGAACATACTTTGACTTGCCGACCATAAACATGCGTACCACTTTCGGACATTTCAAAGCTATCCAGACTATCTAAAAATGTCCACTTATAAGGAATCCAGCGGTGAGCTTGCTTTTGAGCGTAAACTTGAAGTCATTGAATTAACCTTTTGACCCTCTAAAATGCAGAGTTTCTTACTCTGAAATAGGATTGGAACAGTAATGTAAGGGACGCTGCGAGAAGGATGAAGGGAACATAGAAGGAAGAGAGAAAGATGACCAAAATTCTTATTCTGGGAAAAGCATCACTTTAGGTTTTGACTCATAAGCAAACAATGGTACATTGACTGCTATCCATGGATTGATGGCGAGTATAATATTATGAAACACTCCCCGAGCTGGGTAATACACCTGTGGAAGTTCTCGCTCATCTGAGCGGTACTTCGAGTCATAAATTGAGCCCTATAGTGGGTGAAAATGGATTGTTGCATCGAGTGTTGGGATTTACAACATCGTGGGAAATTTGGACTTGGTGAAAATATTCCAAGGTTCAAATCGTTTGTAGGTATGCGAAAGATCAAGATGGCGCCAAATTCCCTCTGTGCTGGATACAGTTGAGCTAAACGATCATTCTCAAAGAAGACGAGCTTCGAAATTTGTACCTAGTGTAGTGGGGGGCATAGGCTCTCCCAGTTATTGCTGCCTGAGCTTTGTTATTGATGTCTGCATGTTGATGCCATTATTATGTCATCTGCCTCTGCGCGCCATTTGTATGCTATATAGTATGCAAAAACCCCGAGTTTAGAGAATCAAGCTGTTTCCACTCTTTTCAAGCTGGGCTTCCCGGTTTCCTCCATTTTTATGTCGGTTTAGCGCCCTTTCTCGCACCTACGCAGGCTGAATCTACCCGTATACCTAGAGTGCACCTATCATCCCCGTTTCACTAGTCAGCTTAGACTCGATAATTCCACATCAGAGATTTTCAGAAAGGTTGATCAAATACAAAGCAACCTTGGAAATAAAGCTTGTAAGTGTTTAGCAATCCGATATTTTAGATTTTTACCACGTTCTATATCACGGTATAAACTTCATTCAAGGTGCGATCTTTGCATATGATGGTGTGCTTTTCAGCCCCCGCCTGGGCAAACTACAATTATTGCAGTTCAATCCTCTCACTGGTTTGGAAGGATCATTAAAATCACCGAATGCTTGGCCTGATGATGCAAGCTAGCGCCAAGCGAGCTCTTATCAGAAAGCCATGTATCAAGGCAAAATATCCCGATGAGATTGGAAACGCCTAGTATATAAAGAGCGCAAGTACTGTAGAAAAACTCATTCCAAATAGTGCTGCCGCCTTTATCAGAATTGTTGGAGCTACTGGCTGACCCGCCAAGATGTCGACGGTGTATACGGTCAAAAAAGGCCCACGGGAAGTTATCACAAGCGATCTAGATGGAGCCGACTCCTCTACGAGCCTAGATATTCCACCTCTGGGTGAGCCCCAAGAGGAACATCGCTTCTGGTTCCAAAGAGGAAAGAGCTACAACCAGGACGCAATTGCCACATTGCCTTCGGTCTTCGACAATCCGGATTCAGCAAAAGAATACCTTCCCCGTGACGACTGGGAGAATGTTCATCGATTTGACCCGTTGGCACGGTGGACGTGGGGTGAAGAATATAAGCTAGTGCGCAAGATCGACCTGCGCATCATGGTCTTTACGTGCATCATGTTTATGGCTTTGGAGCTAGATCGATCCAACTTGTCGCAAGCTTTAACAGACAACTTTTTGACAGAGTTGAACATGAATACCAATGGTAAGAGCTAGTTTAGGTGGCCCAGTGAGTCTATTTGGGGATGACTGCAGGCTAATACACATTTTCCACAGACTACAATCTCGGAAATACAGTGTTCAAACTTTCCTTCCTCTGCGCGGAGCTTCCCTCTCAGCTTGTCAGCAAATGGGTAGGACCTGATCGGTGGATCCCCTCACAAATGGTCATGTGGTCTGCTGTTGCCATGGGCCAATATGCCCTCAAGGGTAGAACGTCTTTTCTTGTATGCCGAGCTCTGCTGGGCATCATACAAGGAGGATTTATCCCCGATGTAAGTATTCCATCACCCCCATCAAAATTGAAATGATCGAACTCACAAATCTCAAGGTAATTCTATATCTCTCATATTTCTATAAACACCACGAGCTCTCGCTGCGTCTTGGATTCTTTTGGACTGCCATGAATATTGCGGATATCTTGGCTGGTTTCCTGGCTTTTGGACTGCTGCATCTCCGTGGTGTTCAAGGCCAATCAGGATGGCGTTGGCTGTTCTTGTTGGAAGTGAGTAAATGATCCCCTTTGTCTAGACGACGCGTTGTTGATTTCATGTAGGGGCTTCTCACTCTTCTCATCGGTCTTTCTGCATTCATTCTTATGCCTCCTGGACCATGCCAGACGGCCAACTGGGCTCGAGGCAAGTCGGGTTGGTTTACGGAAAGGTGAGTTGCTTTCTCTCTTCAAAATGGGGCTCGAATAACAGGGCCACAGGGAGGAGACCATAATCGTCAATCGAGTCATTCGTGACGACCCCAGCAAAGGAACAATGCACAACCGAGAGCCCATCACACCCATGCTGCTCTGGAAAAGTCTCAAAGACTACGATCTCTGGCCGATCTACATCATTGGACTCACCTTCCAGACCCCAATGACAACCCCAAAACAATATCTCACTCTCACCCTGAAGGGACTGGGCTTCAATACCTTCGTGGTGAACCTTTTGATCATCCCTTCCGAGGTACTCTCGATCGTCTTCCTCCTGCTGCTGACATATATCTCGGAAATCACCGGCCAAATAACCTTGGTATCGATGATTGGCCAGATCTGGACCCTTCCATTCGTTATATATCTTTACATTGTCGACATCAACTCGGCCAATAAATGGGCTGCGTGGGTGGTGATGACATTGTTGCTCTCATATCCTAATGGTAATGTCGCACATGCATTCCACATATGTTGGACAATGGCTCACAAGCAATAGCACATGCGGTTCAGGTCAATTTGAACTCCCGCAATTCGAACACGGTTCGGTCGCGTACCGTCTCGGCTGCAATGTACAACATGTGTGTTCAATCTTCGGGAATCATCGCATCCAACATCTATCGGGCCGGTTCGTGCACTTTGCCCCTCTATTCATACTAAGTACTGATCAATCCAAGATGATGCTCCTCGATACCGAAGAGGCAATCGTGTCCTGGTCAGCCTTGTTGTCTCGAACATATTCATTTATCTGCTAACAAAGGGCTACTACGTGTGGCGCAACCAAAGCCGAGACAAGAAGTGGAACGCGATGTCGGATAACGAGAAATTACATTACTTGGCGACTACCAAAGACGAGGGAAATAAGCGACTGGATTTCCGCTTTGCGCACTGAATGCAATAATTTCTTGGTACTATAGAGAACCTTGAAATGGACACGGCCAGAAGTGGGAGGTCTAGATCTTTGGAATGGCGGTTATACTTTGATATACAGACTAGGAAACTTATGATTCTATTCGCGCTCCATTGATTGGTGATTCAGGGGACGTTATACAGTTCAGAGTATGCATAAAGTTGAAAGAATGCTCCGAGCCATCAGTGAGATCGGCCGTGCTATGGCGTGCTAGGAAAATGACACTGAGTCAGGAATCAAGATAAGCGACATCTTCGGATAATTTATTCGATCTCGTATAGCAAAGTTCATTGTTTGTTGTAAGAGCCCTCGAACGGAGTTGTTAGAAGTCCGTGTGTTGCGCAACCTCCGATGTAGATTGCTCTATTGCGGCACGCCCCGACATCTTCCACAATTTGCGGGGGAAATTGCGAATGTCTACACGACTTCTTGACTTCCTTATCGTTTCACAAATGGCGAAGACGTGCTCTGAGGCGCGGAATATGGTGTGACAGTCCAGATCTGCGGGGTGTCCATCTCTTGGACGGGTATTCGGCACGACATGGAGTATAAAACCCTCTTGCAAGCAGTATCTATGGAAGCAACATTCAATCGCAACTGTTGAAAATGGCCGCAGTCACTGAAACCTCGACCCCGGTGGTTCCCATCGTGGACGAAAAGATCACCCTGAAGGGTCTCGCGCGTGAGCCTCTCAAGTCAAATGGAAGTCTCGATGCCTTTGAGTCCTTCGACGTGACTCCTGTCATTGGACGGGAGTTTCCCAATGCCAGCTTGAAGGACTTCCTGCGCGCACCCAACTCGGATGATCTACTCCGAGAGCTTTCCTTAACCAGTTCGTGCCTTCCACCCAGAATTGAGATCCTGCATCTAACGATCCGCCAGTCTCGCAACGCGGTGTCGTCTTCTTCCGCAAGCAAGATGGCCTAGATGACGATCTACAGAAGGAGCTTGTCCAGCGCCTCGGAGAGCTCTCAGGCAAGCCCAGTACCTCAGGGCTGCACATCCACCCGGTAGCCAACTCCGGTCGCGAGCACAGCGTCAAAGACGACGAGATCAGCGTCATCAGCTCCGCTCAGCGTAAAACACTCTACAAAGACCGCAACCTGCAAAAGCAGAGCGCGCGCAGGGAATGGCACAGTGACATCACCTTCGAGCCCATCCCCAGTGACTATACACTCCTGCGCCTCACAGAGCTCCCAAAGACCGGCGGCGGTATGATCCAGCCACCACACTTCCAAAATATCCCTGCTAACATTCGCAGATACCCTCTGGGCCTCGGGCTACGAAGTCTACGACCGAATCTCGGAGCCGTATCAGAAATTCCTGGAATCTTTGACGGCAACGTACGCACAGCCGCGCTTCAACGAGGTGGCCAAGAATAACGATTTCAAAATCCACCCTGGGCCCCGCGGCGCACCTGAGAATGTAGGCGAGGAGCTCAGCGCTCAACACCCCGTTATTCGCACGAACCCTGTCACGGGGTGGAAGAGTGTTTTCGCGGTCGGCTCGCATGTGCAGAAGATTAATGATTTGTCTGAGGAGGAGAGTCGCCATCTTCTTCAATGGTTCGTTACTTTGATTGTTGAGAATCATGATCTGCAGGTGCGTCTGCGCTGGCAGAATCCCAATGATCTCGGTATGTGTTCATCCTCTCTGTGACTGTGGTTGTGGTGGTTGTCTCTAACTGACTGCCTTAGCTATCTGGGATAACCGATCGGTATACCATGCTGCAACTTGGGATTATGAGGAAATTGGTCCTCGGACTGGACACCGCGCAGTTGGTCTTGGGGAGAGGCCTTATTTGGACCCTAAAAGCATTGGGCGACGGGAAGCTCTGGCTGCTGATGAGTAGGTATAAGTTGGAGCACAGAATTGAATCACAATTTCGCATACCATTATTGGGTGACTTGTGCATGAAGTAGAAGAAAAGTAGATGTGACGGGGGAACTTCGAGAACAGCCCTAGAGGGATGCCAGAAAATTATCCCACCACCAAGGCGATCCGCTACTAGTCTGTATTAGTACCCCAAGGCTACATGATGCATAACAAACAAGCATTTCGAAGGATGTTGTGCAGCAAGCACAGACATAACGTATCCCCATGGGCGAAGCAAGGGCGGCCAATTCTACGAAAATGATACGGAATAAATTCTACCATTGGACGTCAAGACACGAAAACCCCTGAAAATTTGAAATCAAACAGCACTAATTCATATTGGCTGTTGAAGCCATGCACTATAGACATAGAATGCAAATAGATCACAGCTTCGAAACAAAGGCCTGCACCTATGAACATGACAATGTACTCAGAGACTGACTGAAATCTACATTCGGCTAGATGTTATTTTGCTTCACCTGCTCGAGGACAGGGACTCGGATCGCGCCCTTGGCGGAATCAGCGGCCTGGTCACTGATGGCGGAGGGGTTGGGCGAGGGGCCTGGGGTAAGACCCTTGTTCTGTCGTTGGATGAGGCCGTTCGTGATGCCTAGCACGGAGTCGACGATGACGGCATCGATGCCCTCCGCAACTTGGTACTAAGGAAAATAGGTTAGAGGGGAAGACTTTGGTGATACTCCAAGGGTAAACTTACGTCGACATTCTCGCCGTCGTTGTTGAGCGCTCCGTATGACACGCACACGAGACCGGATTCCTTGACAATGCGAACGAGGCGGGGACAGAGGACTAGGGGCTCGGCCTGGGTGACGATACCGAGTAGGTTCCAGCGCGAGGCGAATCGGATGGCCTCTTGCAAGCTGCTGGCTCGGATGTCGCCGACTGGGGAAGCGCCAGCGTCGCTAAGGAAGAGGACAGGGATGGAGGGCTGCTTGAATGATAGGAGGAGGCAGATGTCAGGGTTAAAGCTTGAGAACAACATGTCACGGCCACCGCCCAGGTCGTAGACCATCGTCAGGATGGTGTCGACGAAGGAGTTCAGCTCGACGGCGTAAGTGTCCATTTCCTCCTCCTCGCTCTCGTGGAGCATGGGATATTCTGGCGACCTATGTTAGATCGACGACATAACTGCTCTTTGGGATGCACAATGTACTCACTGAGTTCGATATTAAATCCGACAGGCTCGGGGATCTTCTTGAAGAGCTCTTCCAATGTGGCAAATGGGGCCTGGATGTGCTCTCCGCGGGTGTTACCCTTGAATCCCTTCTTCTTGAAATCGCGGGTGTGTTTGATCTTCTCGGTCAACTCGGCCGGGTTGTACTCCGAGCCACCGACTGACATTGAGCGCTGGCGCGGACCAAGTTCCGGTGCCTCGCGACTGGGCTTTGTCTGTCCGTTTGCGCCATTGCGTTGACGCCCCATGCCCAGCTCGAGGAATTGATCTAGTGTCATTGTGTGGACGGGTGCATCAATTCCAGTCTCGCTGACTAGGAAGTCGTGGTAGATGACAGGAACGTGGTCTTTGGTGAGCTGTACGTCGAATTCGACATATGAAGCACCCAAGTTTGCCGCGGCGATGAAAGACTGGACAGTGTTCTCGCCGAGCTGAAGAGAGTTGCGGCTGGCCATGTTCTTGCCCAGTCCACGGTGTCCAATGACCATTGTGGAGCTCATTGAACGCCAGTAGGTCTGGTTACCAGTGATGGACATCTTGGGATGCGTGAATGGGGTGATAACAAGGAAGTTGAAAGTCACAGACCCAATAACCTCCAAGGTGCTCGCGGCAACAATTGGAACCGTGGAGTCTCCCTTAAGGTTGATTCGGTGAGATCCAATCGTAGGCTTGATGCTAGACAGCAGAGCAACTCCACGACCGACCACTTTCTCCTTCGATCCTGCGTAGGTGGGGACAAGGTCGAAAAGCAGACGCACCTTGCTAGGATCGGTGGTGTGGAACACGATAGGCTCGGTGGAGATGTTTTCCTGCACAGGCAAATCAATCACCTCCGGCTCACCGTGAGCACCGCTGGCTGTGATGACCATGGACAGGGAGGTATCTAGCTGTGTGGCATGGGCGTTCTCCATGGGGATGCGATCAAGGCTGACAGTCTCAAGAGGCTTGCGCATGTCCATCGTTCCAAGACTGACCAGAATCATGGTCTCGTTGGTGAGATACCTGTGTCCAAATGTCTTAATAGGTTCAGCATTGCGCGTACCAGAACTCCCGGACGTGGGACCAGGCGCATTCGATCGACGATCAAAAAGTGCGGATTGGGTGGGGGGCGAAGATGACTCGGATCCAGTGAGGTTCGGGGTGGAGACGTTCGGAGTAGACGTGTTCGGGGTCGAGATGGAGAGATCCAGCTCGACGGCTGGAGGTCCAGGGCTCACTTCTGCCAGACACCGAGCGATGTCAAGGTGACCGCGAAGGGCTGCGTGCTCCTTTGCTGTCCAGCCAGAGGAATCGAAACGCTCGAGATCTGCACCGGCGGCAACCAGCAGCTTGGCCACTTCCAAAGCTCCATCCACACAGGCGATGAACAGTGGTGTCCAGCCGTATGTGGCTTCGGCTAATTCAGTGTCTGCCTTTTGGTGGCGGGTGCCGTCAAGCAGAATCTGAGCACACTCGTCATGGCCGAATCGGGCGGCAACATGAAGCGCGGTTTCTCCTTGTTCGTCTTGGTAGTTGATATCTACCCCAGCGTCCACAAGGAGATGAACGATATCGATGAAGTTGGCCTTGGTCGCGAGCGCCAGCACGGCACTGGATTTGGAAACCTGCTTCCTAATCTTGCCTATTTCTTGCGAGCTCTCATTGCGACTTTCCGAGTCCAAAAGGCAGCGAGTTGTCTTGGGGTGGCCGCCCACAACACTCAGGTGCAGTGGAGCCCAGCCATCGTCATCCTGCCACAGGGGACCGTCAATGCCATCGCTAACATCAAACATTTCCCACTCAGAGAGATGTTCAATGATCACCTCGCATACAGCCTTGAAGCCATACTGGGCGGCATAATGTAGAGGGGTTCGTCCGGCGTTGTCTTTGGCCATCAAAGATTCACGCTGGTCGGGGCGCAGTGAATCCAATAGGAATGAGAGGAGGCTAACAGCTGGGTCATCACGGCTCAACTGCTGGGACATGTGTTCTTCCTTCACCACAGCCCGGGGAGGCTGGAGGGTTGGAGGAGCCGCCGGGGTGATGTAACGGGTGGTTTCCGGTGGGAAGTTGAGGACCATGGAAGCTGCAGGCTCGGAATCAGTCGTGGGCTGTTCGCGGCCAATAGAAATCACGATGCGATGCAAGCAATTGCGCTTGTTGATATCGTCATCCTCTTCAAGAGTCTCGACCTCTTTAAGCAACAAAGCCAAGACGGACCGGGACCGATGCAGGATAGATCGCTGAATCAAAGTCCGCAAAACCCTAGCATAGACCGTGTCGCCAGCCTCATCGGCAGTGACCTTCAGGGTCTCAAGCAATTCAAGCAAGACATGAGTGTCATCATTGCGCAGCGAATCATCCACCGCCGTCACCACGCTAGTGGGCAGGTTGAGATAAGGGCGAGCGGCACCCCGCTTCAGTGACAGGGAGGAATGGGTCGAGCTCGCGTCGTCAGAATTCTTATCGTCCGCCTTGGACTGGTCGGTAATGATCGCCATCCAAGTGTTGATGCGGTCCTGGGACTGGAACACCCGGGAATTCGAGGCAAACGGTGCGGGATCAACCTTCGTTTCCAAGTAGCGCTTCTGCGCCTGTGCGCCAACTTTCTTGTCCAGCTTCTTGGTGATCTTGACGAATCCGCGACGGTTGACCTCGCCGTACCATTGTAACCGGCGGAAATGATAGCGGAGATCTAGAAGGGCCTCCCGGAGGTCATGGCGATCCTCGGGTTCCAACTGGTGACGGCCGTCCCTGGAATACCCATATCGCTCTTCGAGAAGCTTTAAGCGGCGGGCGAACTCGGCGTACTTCTTGTTGTAGAAATAGTCGACATCTTCGACATTTCGGTCGAGGGAATAGAAGAATCCTATTGCGGGGGCCGATGCGTCAGCCGAGGTTTCAACAATTCACAACTGAATAGGCCACTCTAGATCTTACCAGCCAGATCAGGCTCCTCGCCTGCTTTGATCTGCTCGGCGGCGGCCTTGATAAGCTGCTTGAGGGATTTGTATTTGATGTATGAGGCGCTCCACTCGGGAACGGTGAATTGCGACAGATTGCGGCCGAATTTCATGTTGGCGGTACCGCTTGCACTCTGTTGGGGGTTTCCACCAAGGTCCAATGCAAATAGTATCCAAAGTCGTAAACAGCCTGAATATCACGATGAAGTGATCAGGTGAGCGTCCGAACGCAGTAAGAAGTGAGAGACGCCATTGAGGGGGATAGGGGACAAAAGATCGAGGGCAGAGAAAGAGACCAAGCTCGTTTAGGTCTTGACTGTACCTGAGATGTGCGGTCAAGAGAATTGAAGAATCGCAAGAAATGTAAGGAATTCCCGGAATCTCAAGAATCCAAAGAATACCGGGCAAAAGAGCGTGTGGTCGAGGAAGGCGATGTGAGTGGTGTGTAAGCTGGGAGAGCTGGAGGTGTGCGCAGTCAATCGACAGTGATTCGCCGAACCAGACTTGGGACTTATCTGGGCCTTGTATTATATAAGGACGTGTTCAAGCACAAATATTCCTCTTCTCTTTTGATAAATTGCCCTTTTTTTTATATTTCACTTTTGCGGTGTGTGAATTGCCGCTATTTTCTGTCCCACGTCATGCGGAATGATGAAAGGATCCCCCACGGCGCAATTAGTGGCTGCGAACTGGACCGTCGTGACTCCACCTGCTGCACAACCGACTCCCAGGGTCGGGATCGGCGTCGGTCTAGTCGCAATGTCCGACCCCAGATCCTCCGTGTCTCAACTTTTTTTGGTGATTCACGTTGGCGTGATCCTCTTGGCTGGGTTATCTTGTAGCCCTTGAATCCCCGGTGAGGCCAAGGTCCAAAGAGATATGTCTTGTGACTACACGCCACAACTCTACCGGGTACGGTGACACTAGTTGGTTCGCGCATCGTATCTTCCGGAGTCAGGTGGTCAATGAACTGGGGTAGCATCCACTTGCCCTTTAGCTAGGTTTTCCCTTTAGCTAGGGGTCTGGGAACACCTGGGCATGGTCTAGCGTGAAACAAGAAAGAAATCGTAGAAGGGATCAGGCGCAGAACCGAGGAAGAAGCATAGATGTAGAGTGGTTGAAGCTATTGGCGCAATTGCACTACACTTTCCCTGAAGAAAAGAAACAAAACACACTAAAGACAATCGCTAAATCCGCTGTGCTCATGGTCAAGTCGTCTCCGAGAAAAACAAAAAGGATAAAAAATAAACAGGCCCCCAAACTCCAGATCAGCAAGTCCGTTCCATAGCCACATGCAAAAGATAAAAACGACGGTACCGATGCCCGTTACTGAACCAGGGGCTTCAAGGCCTCCACCGCAATTTGTAGCACTGCTTGCGTCTTCGTTTTCTTAATACAAGCGGTGAGCGTTTCAATTCCTCCCGCAGTGCGAACGGCCTCTTTCGCGCGAGATCCGATGTCACCTGTCGCGACACTAAGATTGCGCACACAGACCACTCCCCGATGCACAAGCGCGTCGTCGTCCTCCTGGCATAATCCTAGGAGAAGTTCCACGCCCCGGGCTCGATCCAAGACAGCGGCAATGGCGGCGTCGAAGTCTGTCAGCATGGCAAGGGCTCCGCCGGCAGCGCGCCGAGTGGCGAAGTCGTCGGCATCGGTCAGAGCGAGGAGAATGTGGAGGCGCTGAGAGGCTGCTTTGGAGCCGTCGGCGAACTTGACGATGCCGGACTCACAGGTCATCAGATTACAGACCAGTTCACAAGCTGCGCGCTGAATCTGAGCGTTGCTAGAAAGAAGGAGATCCTCCACTGCAGACCAGCCTTCGCGGACGGTGAGTTCCGGCGCGGAATCATCGTGGGGGTAAGAAGCGAGATTTGTCAGGGCGAGGAGGCTCTCGAACACGGGGAGAAGATCGCGAGGTTGGTCGGCGGAGAAGGACAGAGTCTCGGGGGAGGAAAGCAGAGAGAGGAGAGGACGGACGGCGGATGTGACTTGGGGGAACCCAGATGATGGGAAGACGTGTGAAGGGTCAACGGAGATGAGAATGCGGGCCAGCGCATGGGAAGCAATCCGTGTCGTTTCGTTCGTGACAGGACCAGAGCTACTCTGCTTCGGAGCTGCAAGGCCAAGTAGAAGCTTGACTGCACCTTGCTGGGCAAGTGCACCGCGGGACTTTTGAGGTCTTGTCAAAGCTTGTAGAATCTTGGCCGTGAGTTCATTGGTGGAGGCCAACGCAATCCGGCCACACTCAACCAACAAAGCCATGATGCCGGCATCAATCACAGCGGCGCATCGTGCCAGGACAGCCTCTTCTTCATCTAGAGGGTCTGGTGCGGCGGCGGCTTTGGTCTTTCCTACAGATGCGTCCGCGTAATCCTTTAGTTGCGACATCTTCTTCTGCTCGTCGGAGAGGTTGGGTAGGAATTTTGTGATGTTCAGGATGATCATCAGGCCGCCGTAAAGGATCGAGGAGTCAGCGCTGTTTTTCTTCATGGTCGCAATGAGATTTCGAAGGAAGGTGGGATCCTTGGCGAGCTCTTCCTTGACGGCTGGCTTGACCGAGGTGTAGGCTAAGCCTTCGATTGCGTGGGAACTGTTCTCAACCTTGCTTTCAGACATCAGTCCTTTGAAACGGTGAACGAGCTCAGACTCGCTATCATCCTCCAAGACCTTACCGTTGCCAGTGGAGGGCTTATCCGGCTCAGATGCCCGGATCTTCGCCAGAGCCACCGCTGCTAGTTCCGAACAAGCATCGCTGCCATTTGTCAAGTTGTGCGATAGCCACTCTCCGAACTTCTTGGAGACAGCTTCGCGACAGGGACGGTTGATGCATGCCGCGTTGAGCAGCTCCAGCACCGGTACATCAACTTTCTTGCTCTTAGCTTCCCGGTTTGCCAACGGCGTAAGATGTGCCAGGAACTCGTCGGACAAGAACAGGTTTGCTGCGGCCGTGGGGGCCACGGGGAAAATAGCAGCGAGTGCAGAGAAAGCCACAATCAAATCGTCGATGCGACCTTTGCCGATGATGGACATAACCAGTGTCAGGAATTTCTTCTCTCCGGCTTCCTTGGCGACCTCCAGGTACTTGGCAGTAGCCAACGTGGCCTGGCTGCGCACCTCCAGTGGCAACCGATAGTCCAAGGACGACAGAATGACCTCAAATCCTTCGTCGTCAATCAAACCCTTGAGCTCTTCGGCATGGACAGCAAGTAGTCTGGTAATTCCCTTCAATGAGCGCCCGTCGAGATCATGGCCAGATTCCATGAGCTTGGCAATGAACAATTGGAACAGTTCGCTCTCGCAATGGGATCGGGATTCTTCCGAGGTCCACACTGTGGGATCCAGGACAACTGTATCAAGACACACCGCTGCTCCATCGCCTCGGTCGTAGATCTCATCGAAAAATGCGGTGACAGAAGTCTGGAGCTGGGTGGAGAAGTACTGCCTCACGCTGGCGTTCTGTCGCACCAACCCGGAGATGATCTCATCCTGTGTTGGCGACAGGGATTGCGGTCGCTGCGCAAGCAATAATTTCAACGAGTCCAGTGCGACTCCTTCGGGCGACTTTAATCCATCCGTTCGGAGATACGCCGCGGCGTCTTTCCCTGCATTCTCATCACCTTGTGTGTATCGGCGACAAAGGTCCAGTAGCTGGTGGCCCTCCTGGTCCTCTTGTTGCACTTTCAGGAAAGCAGCTTTGACGTGGGGATTTTCAGGGGCAATCGACAGGGCTTCACGGAGGTTGCGGGATGCGGCCTGCACGGGATTAGCATATAGATCCAATGGAGGGGTGAATCACGTACCTCTCGGTGGCCCGCGTCAACGAGTTCAACAGCCTCTCGGGCCAGTTGTACAGCACGTTCTTCTCCTGTTAAGACCATTGCATGTAAATCCGGAGATAATGGGTTACTCCAGATGGTTGTGAAAGGAGAGCGGAGAGGACCCGTTATTTTTTTCTGGAGGGGAAGTGCGGAGCGGAGGGAAGATAAAGAGCTCCGATAGAACCGGGGTTAGGAGTTACTATTATACTATTATACTACGGAGTATTTCAACTGCAGAAGTGATCCAATTGTTCCCCTCAGATAGTGAATCTTAGGTACATCTGAGCACTTCAGTCTCATCATTTCACCAGATAAGACCAACCACATCGGCAGACGCCAACACGTTCTCCTCCAGTCAGCATATCCATCCTGTACTACTCCAGGTTATCTGCTTTTCTCTCCGCTTCACTTTTTCCACCTTTTCTCTCTCAATGGTCATCCGATCTCACTTCACTATACGCAATAATTGTCTCTTGGCGCGTCCAAGGGATACACCGCCAAGCACTCCATCTTGTCAAATCAACCGAAACGGACTCTCAACAAAAGATGCTCAGATATTCTGTGTAGTTTCAGTCAGATCTTCACTACCCCCTAACTCCGATTGGGGTTGGCTTCCGGCTGATCTGAGTCATAGCAAATACAGTCAAGCTACGAGACAAGTATGAAAAGTGAAAAGGTGGCGCGTAGACATCATATCTAAAGTGATTGTTATCACCCCGTGACCTTATCTTTTTCGAGATCATCTTGAGGTCAAAGCTATTCTTGGAAGTCCCTACTCCAATGCTTGAATTCTATCGACACTGGGAAGCTTGCATTTAGCAGACCCAAGAGAGCTCTTTTGGACGTTTTTCCCAGCTTGCGACCAGCTCAAGACTGTCTGTTCCATCTTAGAATGATCCGCGACTGCGCGTTCCAGCACAATGAACTCCGTTGATGCCTCCGAGCACTATGAGCTCGGTACTACTGGTCAGTGTCTCGGTTTTAAAGAAAAAAGAATATTCCAGCTAAACAATCCCAGACCTAGCCCCATCCCTCCTCACAATCGTTATCGATACCAACCCACACGCCTGGAACACTCTTGAAGACTCCCTCCCACTCTCAAAGGCAATCGCCAACATCCTCGTCTTCATCAACGCCCACCTAGCCTGCAACTATGCAAATGAAATCGCTGTGGTGGCCTCACACACCCACAAAGCAGCATGGCTCTATCCGTCCCAAGCCGCACCAACCTCCGCAGATCAGGACGGCGACGGCGATATCTCAATGAACACAGACGCGACACCCCAACCAAATAAATATCGACCCTTCCGCATAGTCGAAGACCAAGTCACGCGCAATCTTCAAGGACTTATTCAATCAACAACGGCCGAACACCTTCGGAGCAACACATCCACCATGCTAGCAGGCGCCCTAACTCTAGCTCTGAGCCACATCAACCGCCGAACAATCGCTTGGGCTGAAGAGCACGGCGGTGCGAACCCCGATGACACGGTCGCTGAAGGCGCCGCTTCATCCAACCGCTACTCTGCGTCAAACGAAGAGGAAAAGCTCCAGAGTCGCATTCTAATAGTCTCCGTCAGCGGCTCCAGCGACTCTGCACATCAGTACATCCCCGTGATGAATAGCATTTTCGCGTGTCAACGCCTACACATCCCAATTGACGTGTGCAAACTTAGCGGCGACGCCGTCTTCCTGCAGCAAGCGTCTGACGCCACGAAGGGTATTTACATGTCGCTCTCAGAGCCGCGCGGACTGCTGCAATATTTGATGATGGCGTTCTTACCGGACCAGAGGTCTCGACGACATCTTGTGTTACCAACACGCGTGGATGTGGATTTCCGCGCAGCGTGCTTTTGTCATCGTCGGGTTGTCGATGTCGGCTTTGTGTGCTCGATCTGCCTTAGTATATTCTGCGAGCCGCCACCTGGGAGTGAGTGCCTAACTTGTGGGACACATCTGGATACTGGAGATTATAATGCGAAGCCGGCTTTGTTGCCGAGGAAAAAGAAGAAGAAGAAGAAGGTCAATGGGGCATCTGGGGCTGGGACACCAATGTCTGTTTCGACGCCGGGCTCTTGAGTGCCAAATCACCAAAGACATTCACCTGGCACCTCTACTGCCGAAGGAGCCGCTTGGGCACTTGGATTTATCCTGATGTTGACTCAGGAACGGACCCCATCTGGTTGCAGAGGACATACTACATGGAACAATTTACAATATAATGATTTAAGACAACTCCCTCGTCACCAGTAATGGAAAAGGAAATAGGTACATACAGAAGGTCACTTGGCTTTAGGGCTACTCTCACACAGGGCTTATTCCCGATCAAGAAGAATCGTGCATTTTAGCAAGGAACCATTGGCTGCGAGACGCTCGTCGCTTCGTCATCCAGGCGTGCTAGGTACGTAGTCGGGTCATGAAACATGCTAGAACCGGGTATACTGACTCTGAAGTAGCGGAGAGCATGCTGAAAACAAATTTTTGGCAGGGCTGGAAAAGAGTTGTCACATCAATCGATCCTCGAACGTGAGGTTGGCAGCGCGAGTTCTTCGTTCGGGCGCGAGTCTTGTTCGCTTCCAGATCTAAATAAGGCGTTGTTCAACCTCAGTCTCGGAAGATCATTCTGTTTGGTTCAGTATTGATTCTGGTCTCTACGAGGCTAGGTGAATCTGATCCTCGAAGCTCCTTGGCTGATGGTTCCACGAGTTCCACGAGACATCAGACTCCGCGGTTTATCTGCGTTGCTGGTAAAGGAGGCGAGAGCCTGTCAAGCATGGTCAGTGTATATTCCTTTGCCAAAGAATACCAAGTCACTCACAAACGACTCGGTGTTGTGGGCAAAATAAAGCTCCATAGCGCTGTTGGTCTTCTTTAGCACCATGACTCCAATAGCACCGAACAGGACACTGTTAGCCACAGCTGGATGACCTAGTAGGCCATGACAACCATTCGTCAGTATCAAGAATCGTTTGATAACGCATACGGAACGAATATGACATACCGGTGAACTCGTTTCTCATCCACGCCTTGAGCGCATCCTCCTCCAAGACATGAGTGAACTGAACCCCCGGCCCCTTTCGCTGATTGTAGAACATTCTCTGTGCACAGGTACTGGCTGCAAGGGTTGAACCAATGAGCTCGCCAGTTCCCGATGTGACGACCGCGCATGAAGTTCCATCTGGATCACCTGGGTCCTCGGGCATGACATGAGTGCCAATGCCAATCAGAGCAGCAGGCCCGATGCGACCACGGTGCTTCATACCTATTCCGCCAGAAGAGGAGCCGGCTGCGATGTTTCCATACCTATCAATTGCGATGGCGCCAACGGTATCGGTTATCGAGTCTTGCTTTGGTTCTTCTTCTTCTGCTGCGAAGTTCTCATCGTGACTCTCATCGTGACTCTCGTTGTAGCTCTCGTCGTGGCTCCCATCGTGGCTCCCACCGTGGCTCCCATCGGGAAACACTCCCATTGATGAGACAGCCTGTCCAGTTTTCCGGGATTTGCCAGTCCTGGCTTTCTTCTTCTTTTTCGTCTCTCGGTGGGCCGGGGAGGTTGCGGCACGGCCTTTCCCGCTCGCAGATGGAGTCTGGGCGCTAGTGACTCTGAGTTCTTCATCTGGGTCTGGGTCCGAGTGTCTCATGCTTCTCCGGAAGTGCTGGCTTGGGTTCTCAAGGCGGTCTCTCTCTTCAAGGCGCCTGATGCGTTCGTCCATGGGAGTCAAAGGTCGGCGATACCAATAATCGAGTTCATCTTCGCTTTGGATGTTGCGTTCGTGGTCTGCAACCTCTGCTGCCCACAACTTGTACCGGCTTTCGGCAGAAGGCGAGATCAAACTTTCGTCGGGGATAATTATCACACCATGCTCCCATGCGAACTCTTTGGCGCCCTGACCAGCAAGAAAATTGGGGGGCACTCTCGACATGCCTAGCTGTACATTTGACTTGTCGTAGATTTTCCGGGCGAGCATGATCGGGTTTTTCACGCCTATTACCACGTTAAACAGTTCGGGGCATGAAGAGTAGGGGCACAGGGGACTCACTTTGCACAGCTCCAGCCGCTCCACTGTGTCCACGATGATCAACAATTGAAGCATCACCTTCGACATCTCCATTTGCATTCAAATTGCTTCCGAAACCTGCGTTTGTGATAGGATTGTCTTCGAGTATCATCAGGGCCGCTTCAACAGCATCAACGGCGGTGGCCCCATTTCGCAAGAATGCCATGGCCTTCTTTGCAGCACTGAACCAAATAATGTCAGATCATGCTGCTTCGGTCATTTTTTTATAGGGGTTCTTACTTTTCGCAAGCTTCAAGATGCTTGTTCTCATTGTCATAGCTGTGGAAACCTGCGCCAGCATGGACGAAAATTCCACACTGGCCATCATATCGGAAAGGGCGAGACATGATGATATGTTGGGATCGAGGCCCAGCAAATGCCTGTCAATCAACCTTTCAGAAGTTAGAAATTTGCAAGCAAGGTCAATGCAGGAGTGTGCTGAGGGGGTGAGAATGAGGTGAGAACCAGCAAGATAGCGATTTCAGTGGCTTGAAATCACAAAGGCGCAGCGACGAATATACGACGAGGCTAGAAAATACGTTGGGGGTCTTCTTACGTTTGAGGCCACTTAACGCGTGTTGATCGTGGTGTGCCAGATTATCGCTGTCCCATACACAATGGAAGACTGGAAGTCCACACGTGAAACGAAGGCCAGCAATCCTGTTTTAGTCTGGTAGTTCTCAGCTTGTGCTTGTATGGACTGAATTTTCAAGCCTTTTCAAGCTAAACAACCACAGGGAACCAATGCTCCAGCGCAATGGCAGACTCGGGCACGGGAAATGAAGCGAGTGAAGAATACCGGTGATGGGACCGTATGAGATTTTGAAAAGAGGTAATGATAGAGCAAACAGAGGTGAGCACTAGGCTGGTGCTTTTCATAAAGAATAACACAGTTCAAAAGAATAAAGAAGGAATATGCCTTAGGGATGGAGGTGGTGAAGAGACCAAAACATTTTCAAGAATTTATCGGAGCTTGTAGCAGTCGTACCTACCATTTTGGGGCAAATTTGAGTTCTTAGACTGCAGAATTAGCCAAGGAAGGTCAAATGGAATAAACAAATGATCCATTTCAAGGCAAGAACCTCTTCCATCTCCAATGTTGTTGACTTAGTTCTTTAAATAGCGGCACATGATGTCGACGTGCCCCCTTAGGTAATCTCGACCTCCGGATACCTGGGCATCCTCCCCCCGCCTTGTCTGCCTGTCCTCCTGCTCTCTCAGATTTAGGGCGTTTTCAGCTACAATTGAGATACGGGGAATTGCCTCTTGCTTGTCTTAACCTCTCGCCCACTTAGGCCTCTTTTCACCCCTTGCCGTGTTTGGATTGTGTCCAGGCCCAACCACCCGCCATGGCGAACCAAACACCAGCCGTTGTCATGGACAAGTAAGCTCGCCGCGGCAATTCTTGTTAAGTTATTGGTGCTGACATTGTGTTCTTTCTCAGCGGTACTGGCTATTCCAAGCTTGGTAGGTCTTGTCGGGCAGAGCGCAGGAGACTCGCGATCGCGGATTAGGCTGACATGCTCCCTCCGTTCCTACAGGTTTCGCCGGTAACGATTCTCCTTCATTCGTTTTCCCCACCGCAATTGCAACCAAGGCAGCGGGAAGTGCTGGAAGCTCCGCAGGCCGTCCTCCAGTCGCAAACAAGCCCTCGTTCCTCGGCGGCGGAGGTGGGGCTAGCTCCAACCTCTCCGCGAAGCGTGGCACGGAGGACTTGGACTTCTTCATTGGTGACGAGGCTCTGGCTGCCGGTCAAGGTCCAGGCTATGGCGTCAACTATCCCATTCGGCACGGACAGATCGAGAACTGGGACCACATGGAACGATTCTGGTCAAACTCCATCTTCAAATACCTGCGCGTCGAGCCCGAGGACCACTACTTCCTTCTCACCGAACCTGTAAGGCGAATGCGTGCACCAATGGATCACATCTGTCATGGATTCTAACACCTTGGACTATAGCCCCTGAACCCTCCCGAGAACCGCGAGAACACCGCCGAAATTATGTTCGAATCGTTCAACTGCGCCGGTCTTTACATTGCTGTTCAAGCCGTTCTTGCTCTCGCCGCATCATGGACATCCTCAAAGGTCACGGATCGCTCTCTGACCGGAACTGTCATTGATTCTGGTGACGGTGTCACTCACGTTATCCCCGTCGCCGAGGGCTACGTCATCGGATCCTCCATCAAGAGTATCCCAATCGCTGGACGCGACATCACATACTTCGTGCAGAACCTACTACGTGACCGCGCAGAGCCCGACAGCAGCTTGAAAACTGCAGAGAAGGTCAAGGAAGAGTACTGCTACGTCAGTCCGGATATCGTCAAGGAGTTCGCCCGTTACGACCGTGAGCCAGACCGTTTCCTTAAGCACACCGTCACTGCGCCCAATGGGCGGAGTGTGCAGATCGATGTTGGATACGAGCGTTTCCTTGCCCCGGAAATCTTCTTCAACCCCGAAATCTACTCGTCCGACTTCCTCACCCCGCTCCCCAACGTCGTGGACGGTGTCATCCAATCCTCCCCGATCGATGTCCGAAGAGGACTTTATAAGAACATTGTGCTGTCTGGTGGATCGACTTTGTATAAGGACTTTGGCCGTCGCCTACAGCGTGACATTCGTCACTTGGTAGATGACCGAATTCGCGCGTCCGAGGCCCGTAGCGGTGGCGCACGAAGTGGTGGTCTCGATGTTGCGGTCGTTACCCACAAACGCCAGTGTCACGGTCCTTGGTTCGGAGGTAGTCTGCTGGGTCAGACTCCTGAGTTCCGAAGCTACTGCCACACCAAGGCCGAGTATGACGAGATAGGCCCCAGCATTGTGCGGCGGTTCGCCCTGCTCGGTGGTCCTGGAAGCTCCTAAGCAGAAAGCAGTGGAATGAATGGATCATTAGACAGTTGTCAATTGATGTAGCTCAGCCTTTTGTTCATAGTCGGCAGTTTATCTTTCTTTCTTTTTCTTTTCTGGTGGCCCTTTTTATTCCCATCAAAACGGCTTGGCGCCGGTGTTCATCACATTGTTTACACCTACCTAGCCTTGGAGACGTCCCGAGATCTGTCCCGGTGTGTAGTTTATTATGAAGGTAGTTCCAAGGTTCTTCAGCACTGATACCATCGGTATCTCCGTGGTTCCAAGGTTGTATTATATTCAAACGTACATGCAGACCATCCCGAGGTCACAATCAAGCCCTTTACTTTTATCCTCCCAAAACGCCGCAGTATGCAAGACAACATATATACCAATCACCTCCAATAAAAAGCATGACCACAGCCCTGTTAGCCCACACCAGGATAGGAGGGAAGACAGCTTTCGACAAACTCAACAACCAGCATCACCAAATTCAATCGATGCATATATAGATTGTGACTGATTGTGCAAATTGTTCGAAAACACTTGACTGGCAGGCTTAGGCAGCCTGAGTCTGGGGGAAAGCAGTACGGTTAAGGATAGCCACACCTTCCACATGACCAGTCTGAGGGAAGAAGTCGAAGCCACGAATGCTTTCAATCTCGTAGCGAACATTTTGCTTCTCATCGCCCTGGACCATAACAGCAACATCACGTGCCTGTGTGTGGACATTGCAGCTCACATAGACAACACGACGGGGCTTGAATTCAAGCATCTGTCGCAGGAAATCCTCGGAGCAACCCTTGCGAGGCGGGTCGATGACAAGCAGAGTCTGATCAGATGGGTAAGGGACGTCTTTGAAAAGAGTGGCGGCATCAGCAGCAGCAAAGCCCGTGTTGGGGAGCTTGTTTGCGCGAGCGTTCTCACGCGCAGAGACGATAGAATCGCCTCCAATATCGACACCAAGACTGGACTTGAACAGTGGAGAGAGGGTAATAGTGAAAAGACCAGAGCCGGAATAAGCATCAAGGAGGTATTTGATGGGCTTGGCGTCTTGGTCGTTGCCAGGAGGAATGGCTCGCTCACGGATGTATTCTGTGAAACCGGAGAGAATAGAGTTGTTGTTCTGGAAGAAAGCACCCGCCTTGTTGCTGAAGACGTAGTTGTCAATATACTCGAAGGAAGTAGCATTGTTGTCGGTAATGCATCGCTTTTCTTCAATGTAGTTTTCGCGCTCGGTGCGGATCACATCACCAGTGTCTGCATTCACAGAGGCAGGAATTCCTTCAACGTTAGGTACCTCTGATTCGGCAGTGGATGAAGCCTCCTTGGGAATTCGCGCGGTTGTCTCGCGCATCAGGAGGGTAGCACCTCTCTTATAAGAGCGGATGTTCTCAGCGACACGCTTGCGCTCGGTTGTGAGTCCGCGGCGCACAATGTCTGTTCCTAGAGGACAGTCTTCAATGTCCATATCCAGGCGTCGGTTCTTGTAGGTGAAACCAATCGGAGGAACGGGCGCCTCTTCATCTGGCTTCTTGCTGGCGCCGCCGTGTGCGAAATGGGGCGTGAGCTTTGTACGATATCCAAACTGCATCGGCGAGGCGAACGTTTCACCAATGGTGGGTACAAGCTCGGGGATCAGTCCAGAGAAATTGGCATAGGCCTTTTCCACGATGCGACGTTTGTGTGCAAGCTGGTCGTCGTAGGACATCATCTGCAGTTGACACCCCGAGCACTCTCCGAAGTACTTGCAATTGATCAACGAGTCATTTCTCTGAGGGCCAGGTTCGATAACTTTGACGAAATCAGTCAAGCTATACGACAGTGGCTCGAAGTGCTTGACCAATTTCACTCGCACGAGGTCTCCGGGAACTGTGAATGGAACAACGTATACATATTTCTTGTTTTCGGAGAGCGCGAGACCATCACCGGTGGATGAAAGTTCCAGGATTTTAACGTCAATCTCGGTAAACTTCTCTGGCAACGCGGTAGGCGCGCTGTCGCCGTTGGCCTCATCCTGCTCAGGCTGGTTGCTTTTTAGAAGCTTGCTGATGTCGCACAGGAGGACTTCATCGTGTCCACTGCTCTTGTTCTTCTCAACCTTGGCCTTCTTGAACTTCTTCTTGGCATCGAATTGTTTCCTCGTATTATTTTCCATTATCGCGGGGAATGGCGCATTCGCAGAACGGCGGTTAGGGGAGATTCGGGAAGCTGATCGTAATTGTAATGGTCGCAAGGAGCCGAGAGACGCAGGTGAAGTCAGTCGCCAAGCGATTGATCGTATCGCCAACATAAAAGGTGCAAAGTGACAAGGAAATAATTTTTGGAATTGAGAATCGCCCGATGGGAAAATTATTAGAAACGCATCTACCGCGTTGCTGATTGGACGGGGACTGACCGCCCGCTAGAGAGAAATTCCTCCCGATGCTTCATCTCCGACAGCCTCTTGTGCCTTTGCGTCCCTTGTCTCCGCATTTCGCCCTTTCCGTCGTTTCCAAAGCTCACCTCGCCGGCATCAGCTGGAGAGCTGATCCAATTGTCACCATGAACGTCACACGGCCGGCCCGATGCCTCCTGTGCAGCTTCTCCCGTGCTGCCACGCCCGTCACTCGAGTCCCGCGTCGCCAATTCCATCCCACGCCTGTCTCCCTCTCGAACCGGAAACCCAAATACCCCAATGTCAAGGCTACATCTGGAGAGAACTACAAGCCCTACACCGAGGAGCAAAAGACCGAACTGGCCAAGCAGTACTCCGAGGCACAGATGGCCGCCATCAACGCCGGTGAAGCAGCTATCGACCCCAAGGATCTAGCAGAACAGTTGAAGGAACGCAGCGATCCGATGAGCATCAAATATCTCGATGATTTCTCCGTCATTGAGCCCGCAATCGACCGGCACCAACGCGCCCCGGTGGAGAACACAGACTACAACTTCAAGTTCAAGAACGACGACGATTTCGCCGAGGACTTTGGCCGCTGGATGGAATCCTTCCCCGAAGGCAAGGATCCCTCAGGTGCTGATTTCGTTCAGTGGGCAGATAGTTTGCGCGTCACAAAGGGCAAGGCTGAGAACGAGCTGAACCCGAACAGCTCACTTGTTCCTGACTTCTTCGGTCCCGGCGAAACCATTGAAGAGCCCAGTGTGTCAGAGCAAAAGACAGCCGCCGAGAAGGGCGAGAAGGAGCGTTCGGCCGAGGCCGAGGAAATGACCGATGGTCTCAAGAGCCTTCTCCTGGCCACCGGATACACGGAGCGACAGGTCTCAAACCTCCAGACCAAGACCCTTGTCTCGCGAAGTGTTGTCAACCAGACCCGACTAGGAAAGGTCCGCCGTGCGTACCGTCTTTCCATTGCTGGTAATGGAAACGGTCTGCTCGGTATTGGCGAGGCTAAGTCCGACGAGGCGGCCGATGCCAAGATCCAATCCCAATACCGTGCCATCCGCAACATGCAGCCCATTCCCCGTTACGAGAACCGCACCATCTTCGGTGATGTCAAGGGCAAGGTTGGAGCTACATCATTGCAGCTCATGCACCGCCCCCCTGGTATGTTTGTTTTATCCCACAGTACAGTTCCCTTACTAACCACCACTTAGGATTCGGTCTCCGTGTTCAGCACCTAATCTATGAGATGTGCCGCGCCGGCGGTATCCACGACCTGTCGGCCCGTACCGGCCGCTCAAGAAACCCTATGAACACCGTCAAGGCTGCCTACGAGGCCATCATGAGCCAGCGCAACCCCGATCAGATCGCTCACGCCCTCGGCAGAAAGCTTGTCGATGTGCGCAAGGTCTACTACGCGGGTAAGGTTTAAGCCTTCCCAAGAACCAGACTGGCTGTTTCGTACCAGTGTGTATATAATGCTTTTCATTTCCATGTTCTTGTGTCTTTTGCATGTACAAGTATAAGTCGGTTGTTCAACATGAATGCGTCATCAACATTCCAGTATTCTGGGCTATTTCACAGCATCTTTTGAAATCAAATATCCAGGAGTCTTATTTCCTCCAAACACCAGAAACAAAGACTCGAAATCGGACAACACCCCGGGTATAACACGCGAGTAATAAAAATTCGTCAATCTCATTCATGAGAGGCAACCTTATTGGAATGTCACATCTTCGTCATAACCATGCTGATACTGCTGGTCTTGGTACCGTGCCTCATTCTGTTGCTGTTGCTGCTGCTCCTCGTTTTCATTCCAGATCTGCTGTTGTAGAACAATGCTGTAAACACTGGCTTTGAGAAGAGTGCACACGGTCGCAGTTTTGCGCTCTAGAAGACGCAAGCCATCGAGAGGCATGGAAGCGGGCGAGCCCGCAAGGTCGGCGACTTTGTCGGAGAGCTGCAGATAGAGAGCGAGTCAACATTCAATAGTTCAAGGGTATCTTGCAACCAGATGGCACCTGGCAGAGCTCTTCCATCATTGACCGCTAGATGGGAAGCAATCCCTCTGTGTCCAAAATGGAGGCGCCCAAACCAACGGCCAAGGATCCCCACGTACCTGATTCACATTCCGCAGCAGTCGAGAATATTCTTCCAGCACCTCCTGCTCTAAATCGGAAACGAGTGGGTTGTCTGACCCAAGGAGGGGGTTGTTTGAGTGGCCGCGACCATGCGACGATTCTGGATCGTTGCCCGCTTGATCTGGGATTGGAGGGGTGGAGGTTTCCGCGGGGTCAGCCTCGGTGTAAGAGTAATCGTCTGGGTCTTCGGGCGCGAATGCAGACATCGTGGTGGTTTGCAAGGCGTCAATCACAGACGCGTGTTGGGTGCTGAGGTGGTGTTTTCAGAGGTTCCGCTGAGACGCGTAGTCCAAGCTTATCATGTCTATCCGCACTTTCACTGTGTGTTTTGATGTGCTGTCTTGTCAACGCAATATGGTAGTAACAATAGTTTGTGAGCTCCGATTTGCTTAATTTGCTTCCCTGGGATCATCTTTTCTACAGTGAACAAATGAGCAGAAGGATGGGAAAAAATTGATTGCCCAGGCGCCCAAATCCATTGCTTTTCCAAGGTTGCTGAAATACATCCTGCGTCCGCAGCCCTGGAGATGGTTCTATACATTAAAGTCACATTCTTCAAGGCACCAATTTTATAGGTAGTAGAAATGTTGTTTGGCGACAGAGATCGATCAGGTACTGCTTCATTTTCGCAGATGGATAGTTTTCCTGGGATAATATCGATACCCCCGGGGCCGTGACATAACCTGGGAAATATTCCCTTCATGGATATTCATAGGCGACTTAGAGGGCGAATTAGAGCTTCTAAGGGTTTGTTCGTCTATTCTTTCTTTTTCTGTCTCTCTGGACCAACCTTGAAGTTTCCATCTGAAAGGTTGAGAAAAATTCATGCAAAGAAGCTAGTAGCAAGAAGAATCCATGGATTATGTTTGGTTCCAAGGTTGCGGACGCTCATTAAACTCCCTGGAGGTTCATGCGCGCCGTATGCCAAGTGCCAATTACTTGAGGATGAAAAGGATTTGGGGGCAGAAAAGACGAGTGTTTCAAATGAACTGGGATGAACAGTTTCCAAGTGTTTGAATACATCGCAACGCCTGGGCAGCTGGCTAGACTGTCGAATAGTGATACAGCTGCCTTAGGGGCGATAAGCACCTCCTGGAATAGTCTTCTAGTCGTATTCGTAAACCCCTTGCGGAGCAGTGTTGCTCAAATACGGCCGGAGACCACTAGCCACACAGGCAGCCACGCTATTAATTCTGTACTTCTAGGCCCACCGAGATAATATGTGCGACTGAATGGTAGCTTGGCGAAAAGCCTGCCCTCGGCAGAGTCTCCTTTTGGGATATTTTGGGGGCATTGCGCAGAAATAGCAGATCGATAGTAGACATGCACTTAGCCTGGTAATCGAAGCGACTTGCAGCGGCCCTCTTTTTTTTAATGCTCTCTGCCATCGGTACGACCGAAGAGCCGTATTCTCTTAGACACGAAAGTATTGATGGGGCGCAGCCTGTAGGCAGCTATCATAGATCGGGGCAAGTCTCATGCACAGTACCGACGAGAAGCATTCTGAATGCAATCGAATGCGGCCCGTCTTCTGAAACACGTCGACGGGACACATCAAACAACCGACACCCGTGTTACATTCATTTAAATCGATGCCTATCATAGACCCTACGAGCAGGGGATTGGCATTAAATGCAAGCTCCGCAAAAGAGTGGGCACGGTTGAGATGTGTCTTGAATCGTGCATACTCGTATGTGATTCCCCCTTTCGAGCACATGTCTGTTTGATAGATTCTACGAGCCCTGGAGTGCGAGTACGCGCTGCGGCGTTATTTTAGTATGTGACGATCCAAGTGGGTTCAATCATGGACACGAAGCTCCTCCGAACAAATAGAAGGAAACTTTCGAGTTCAGGGGACCAAGCTCCTTATTTGGCCCCATCTCTATTGTCGACTAATATGCAAGCCTTTCCAAATATACGCTGTACTGGAACGAGCGCATTGTTCGAGTGGACCCCTTAGTTGCGCCTTAGCCTAAATCTTCTTTGGCTACTCCGTACGGACTACGAATGTACTCCGTACACCGTATCTTATAGAACGACACTTGCTAAAATGTCGTCGCAATATCGCTTTGGTGTAGCTCGACAGGGTTGAGCAAAACATCTCGCCTCTCATATTTCTCTTTGTATGTATCTTTGGATTTTCCAGGCGGTAGGAATATTGGTACTGTAGGTACACAACCTTGGAAGTGTGCCATATCTCAAAGTTCGCTCCCCCCCGATGCGGAATTCGCACCAAAGTGGATATTGTGTATTTTGCCTTATCGTCATGCACGAGAAATTAGGGAGGCAAAAAGCAAAAGGCGTTTACCAGGCTAAATCCATTCCCCAGGTACGGAGTAAATTTCTCGCACTGCCTAGCGTCTAGGTCTCAGGCAGATAATCTAAATCAGATGTCTCCTTCGATATTTATCTGGAAGCCTAGATCTATTTTCTACTCGATGTCGCGGTTAACGCGAGGCCATCGCCCCAAATAACTTATTTGAATATGCCAATTCTGCTAAGACAATGGAAATTGTGGATTTGCCGGCCCTAAGACTGGATTGACTCTAGTGTATACGAACAGCCTTGGCCTTACCTGTGTGGTTTTGTACAACATCGATATGTTTCCCATCATGATTTCCTTTCCGCTGCTAAACCACTTTACCCAGCCTAGTGGGCCATGACAACATAACCCTACAATTAGGTTCAGAAAAGATAGACATGCAAGGTGGCGACTTTACTCGCGCAGCAAGCCAATACGTAAGTGTGGACTCATTCGACGTGAGCCATTCTCAGATGCGGGGCATAGGCGGCAATAGCGGGGCAGGAAAGGAGTAGATCTCGACGGTTCACAGACGTTTCTTTTTATTTCTCAAAGTGATCTGGTCCCTGACCCGAAATGATAAAGTTGCGTTTCTAGGGTTTAAGGTGGACACGTGTCAATGTTTTTCCGCATTGGGTCCATGGTTAGTAGCGCCAAGAATACCCAAATAGAGATCTGGAGACGAATACGACTCGCCACTCATTATATTGCTAGGTTCCTACTGAAAGGGGTTCTGGAATAGCTGGCAAATTCTGTGTTGCTTTGTGGACGAGAGCTTTTTTGAAATAGAAAATTCCATAGGGGTTCTACGCTCGAGGTTGATATTCAGTAGATCGAATCCTTCTAGATAAGGGGCAGTTCCAACGATCTCTTCCAATTTCCGCCAGGGGCAAGGTTTAAGCTTAGTTTAGCTCAACTTATCAAAATTCTGGCACATGGTTGACATGGCGTTGGATACGCGTACTCCGTACGGTCCCACCACTCCAAAAAGCCATATTCACCCCAGTTGCCACGCCAGTGTCCACAGTAATGTCACACGGTCTTGTCCAATACAACTTCGACCTCCACTCTTTTCCCCAAGTTCTCCCGTGTCCACTCTCGGTTGGACAGACCAATTTTCACTGCCCCCCTTGGTGTCCCCTGGGTTCGAAGGAACCGAAAATGTCTCGCGCTAGGACCTAAAATTGGGGATCAGGTAACAGTGTAGATTAAGTGCTGAATGGGAGTGACCCCGGTGTGACTATCTGTGGGGATTCTTAAAGCTGCGTGCTGCTCTTTTATCCAAAATAGTATCCGAATATTGATTTACCATTGTGTTCTGTTGAATTTACAATGGTCAAATCATTAACTGCTGCGAGAAGCAGAGACAATGTCTTCTCGAGACGTGAGGTAGAAGGCATGATTGCCGATGATAAGCTCATCATCATCGTCGACGACAAAGTGCTTAGGCTGGATGGCTGGATCAAATTCCACCCCGGCGGTGACATGGCTATTAAGCACATGATTGGCAAAGATGCTACAGATGAAGTGAATGCGTGAGTGATTGCCCTTATCTGACTTTCTGCGCAAATCCAAGTGACTCGACTAACATCCACCAAAAGGCTACATTCACAGGAAGCCCGTCAGCGCATGAGTAAATTCCAGATTGGTCGCATCGAAGGCCCATGGACCAACTTCCTTCCCCCTATCCAGGGCGGCAAATTTCGACTATCTGGCCAAGATGAAGAAGATACAATCGACGCTGGATCTTCAAGTGAAGACATTTCCGCGCCACCATCTCCTATTTTCGAGGCCCAAGAGGATGCACCAGGCCTCAGGCGCAGACTTTCGGTGTCAACAATTTCTTCGGCAATCAGCGCAACACCGCCGACAGAGACCAAAGCCCAGACATACGTGATTGATGCTCGAACGAAAGAGCAAATCGATATGGACAAGGCCAGATATCCCCCTCTGGACTTTGAGCATCAAGAGAATATCAAGCAGAAATACCGCGAACTCAACAAGCGCATTCAAGCAGCCGGTCTGTACAATTGCAACTACTCCGCCTACGCGATCGAGATCTCTCGCTACAGTCTTTTCTTCGGGCTTTTCCTTTTCTTCCTGAAAAATTCCTGGTTTTGCACTTCGGCACTCTTCCTCGGTTTCTTCTGGCACCAACTTGTCTTCTCCGCCCACGATGCTGGTCACATGGGTATCACACACAATTATCAAGTTGACACAGTCATCGGTATGATTATCGCAGATTACCTTGGTGGTTTGAGTCTAGGTTGGTGGAAGCGAAGCCACAATGTCCACCACATTGTCACGAACGCACCTGAGCATGACCCAGATATCGAGTTGATGCCTTTCTTCGCACTATCTCACCGATTCTTCGACTCCCTCCGAAGCACATACTATGATCGTATCATGGAATTTGATGCATTCGCCAAGATAACCGTCAAGTACCAGCACTATCTGTACTACCCCATCCTTCTCTTCGGACGTTTCAACTTATATTTCCTGAGTTGGGAGCATATCATTGTCGGACGGGGCCCAAAGCAAGGAGCCGGCTGGTGGCATCGGTGGTTCGAACTTGCAGGCCATGCTTTCTTCTGGGCGTGGTTCGGATACGGTGTTGTCTGGTGCAGTATCCCGACCTGGTTTAACCGAGTGGCCTTTGTGCTCATTTCGCACATTGTGACCTCTCCGCTACATGTGCAGATTACGCTCTCTCACTACGCCATGTCGACCGCTGATCTTGGTCCTTTGGAGTCGTTCCCGCAAAAGATGTTGCGAACAACAATGGATGTGGATTGTCCACCATGGTTGGACTTCTTCCATGGCGGATTGCAATTCCAGGCAATTCATCACTTGTACCCTCGGATTCCCAGACACAACTTGCGCAGGACGCAACAGTTTGTCAAAGAATTCTGCCAAGAGGTGGACATTCCGTATGCTGTTTTTACCTTCTATGACGGTAATAAGGAGGTCATCAGTCGCCTCGGGGATGTTGCTAAGCAAGCTAGGATTCTAGAGGAGTGTCGCAAGGCTTGTGCGGCAGACCCTCATCATATGCATTGAGGCATATCACGGATCGGGGCTCTAAGATACTCCAAATCTCAACGCTTATAGACCACACTCCATAAAAAAAATACATTCAATCTATCAAGGCGAAAACAAAGTCTCGGTAGGTCCCCTCGCCGCCGACTTTTATTTTTTAAAGACCTCTAAAATTTGGGACTCAATCAGCTGCCCTTTCAGGTGAACTAGTTCTCCTGCAGTCCTAGTCCACAGGTGTCAGTATTGCACATTCACGAATCGAGATGCAATGTGTGGATACCTATTCACACTCCCTCGGGCTCATCAAGCACCAGTCCTTTTTATGAGCCAAGTACAAATAATTCAAAAATCACGTAGCGAGTATTGATTGAATACCCATGTGAATTCCAATGCTATGATCCACCATGCAGATTTCTCATCCGCTGGTCTTCACACAATAATTGGTACAGTTTCGAATGTGAAGAGACGGCTTTATCTTTTGCCTTTGAGTCAAAGGTCGCACCAAATTTCAGAAGCAACCGCGCAATCCTTTGTTCATTTGAGCGGCAAGCTGCAAACATCGCTGATTCGTTCCAGAAACTCAGAGTGTCGAGTTTGGCACCGTGGTCAATCAGAAGGCGAACAATCCCCTCGTGGCCATTACCCGCAGCCTTGAACAATGGTGTGTGAAAGTCTTCATCACGTTGATCACTATAATTCGGGTCAACTCTCCGCTCCAGCAGTAGCTTCACAACTTCTACATGTCCTTTCTCTGCAGCCACACCCAATGCCGTTGCATACTGACTATCATCGATTGGCTCCTCATGAGACATCAAAATGCTGAGCACTTCAGTACGTCCATGTTTTGCTGCTTGGACCAGAGCACTTTCCCTGTTATGGTTCATCGCCCCGACTTTTGCTCCTTTGGCAAACAAAAGAAGGACGACATCTTGATGTCCCGCAAGCGCCGCCAATGAAAGCGCACTGTCTCCGGATTCATTTGAAGAATTAACATCGTACCCTTCATTTAGTCTCTGCATAACCGCTTCTAGATCTCCTTTTTTGGCACATGATATTAGGTCAAGTGGTTTGGCAAGAGACGATGGATCATTTGATGCTTCGTTTCTTCTCCCGAGAGCCCTGAGCATAGCGTTCATGGGCTGCAAAAGGCCCATTTGCCGAACTAATGCCGGACGTCTAGTCGTTCTGCTGGTATTCGATAGAGTAGAGGCGGGTCTTCTATCTGATTGATGACGATCCGATATGCCTGGGCTCTCGATCATATACCGAGTGAGAGTATCAAGGTCCGGCATATCAGCCTCAAAAGACTTTCGAAATATCGCGATGATCAGATCCAAATTCTCGGAGAAACTTTCGGGGCTGATGCCTGTATCTTGAAGTTCTTTTTGCAGCTGTCTCCAGCCCTCTTGTTCCTCATTTGAATTTGATAGACTCGAAATGATTGTTTTGGCTTTGGATCGGCTGTCGCCATCTGAGATGAATTTCTGTAGCATCTTGACAACATGCTCTTGTGATATTCTATAAAGTTGTTAGTTTGAAGGCAATTTTATGTTGCATATAGATAAACCTTATCCTGTTGGTGTTTATGAAACCTAAGGTCGTTGTGAAATGTGAGAGCTGAAGCCTGATCATCGCCAGTTCTTCAACTATTTTATCCAAGTTCCCGTTTTCTGGTGCTTCAGAATCACGACTGTCGTAATCAACCTTCATCTTGCGGAGTTTATTTAGACTGTCTCGGCAACCACGGAGCTCACCCGTCATCGACGCGGAGACTTCACTTTCATCAAGTGAAGATGGACTGTGTGCAATTTCAAGACCGGCAACAAGAAGCGCAAGCTCATTTTGAACTTGCTGGAATGGATCGAGCGAGGTGGCGAGCGAACGGTGAAGGGAGCGAGCGAGAGAGCGGACAACAGTGAGCTCTAGAGGGAAGATGCGGTCAGAGATGTATAAACAAGGTTGTACAACCTCGTACCTGAGGTACCTGAGTAAAAGTTCGCGGTGATAGATCCATGATTGGCTTCCATTTGTAAACCATGATTCACACCCGAATAGCTTGTCGACGCCATGGCTGACATTTCTTCAATCTATGGATGTATGGATGAGAGATGCTGTCTTTCAGCTGAAGGGGGCCACACCTGGGCACCTCTCAGCCTCACTATCAGGTGACTTCGCACTAGTAGGATGTTTGATTTGTTTCCCAGAGCACATCTACAGATAATGAGGCGATCAAGACAAGTTTGTCGGTGACTTTTGGTAATGAAAATCGAAAATGACTGACCGATATACTTCGATTTTTCAACATCACTCCAGCCAGGCACCGAAGAACGCCAAAAGTAACTAACATTGAAACTCCTCTGTTGCGAAACTGAAAACGGAAATGATATGCGCCAAAATTACCATGTACTTGCCTAGATGAAGCATCATATTCAAATCTACCCTGTGCACGCCGATGGGCCCACATTGGTTTCAAGACTCATCTATATGGAGCACAAACCACGGACACAAACAAGAATTGTTATGATCATCCAAAGCACCAGGCCAAGCCCGAAAACAGCATAGAAATGTATGATTGAAAAGATAATCAGATTGAGGCGTATAGAGATAGATTGAACCGTTCAAATATCGCGCGAAAGCGCGCCCGAAATAAAAACAAGTCATCCCAAACGCCATTCGCTGCAAGGTAGAACAGAAAGGCAAGTTTATAGCACAGTTTGCAGAACGCAAAACCAAAAAAGGGATGACGGCAACAATGCCAAGAAACGCTTCGATATCGATGCCATGTCGTGCCTTCGCAAAAGGGAAGTGAACCAGTGCGATGAGAAATGCGAAATGCAGAGTGCAACCGATGAGACGCAGCGAGTCGATGAAAACCCAAAATAAAGTTCAAGAGATCCGCCCAAAAAAAAAAGTCCCGAAACACTCCATACCCCCGCGAAAAGAAAGCATCTAAATACAGTCGTTAATGCATCATGGTCGTCGGGCGGATGCACAGACGACTGTTTCCCTTGTGTATCAGATGGAAGAATCAAGTGGAAAAGCTGACGGAGACGCTAGTGGTCGCCCTCGTGATGGAGGGTCACACTGTTGAACTCCTCGAAGGGATCGTTGAGCTCGGCGTTAGGGGTTGCAAGTCCCGAGTCCATCGGGACACCCTTCATCTTGGTGGAATCGGTGCCGCCGATATCGACACTTCCGCTCTCCTTGACGTTGCGGAAGTTGATCGTGTCGGTACCTGCACGGCCCTGGTGGGGAATCATTGGTGGCTTCATGTGACGAATGAGTGCCCACTGGGTGGTTCGGAAGAATGGGTGGGTCTTGACGTCGGATGCACCGGCGCGAGCGCCCAGACGCTTGGTCTCATCTTTGATCAATAGCTTGCGAATCAGGGACTTGCACAAATTTGATGTCGGTGTGGCGTTGGAGTGTTCAGGGAAGTTCACTTCATCGCGCAAGATGCTTGCGAATGTTGCATTGCGGTTCTTGCCCTTGAATGGGGTGGTACCGAAGAGCATCTCATAGATCAAGATTCCAAGAGTCCACCAATCCACGGCACTGGTGTGGCCGCATCCCTTGATCACCTCGGGCGCAATGTACTCTTCTGTTCCTACAAAGGAATTTGTCCGGAAATCAGCGATGCAAGATTTCGTGTCAATGGTGGGCAAAGCTGTAGTCGAGTTGCCGCCGCCGCTACGAGCGGGGATCATTGTTGGAGCACCGCCGGGTCCGGACTGCTTCGAAAGATCGAAGTCCGAAAGCATGATGTGTCCAGACTGATGCAGGAGAATGTTCTCTGGTTTCAAATCACGGTAAATGAATCCCATGAGATGAAGATACTCCAACGCAGCAGTGACCTCTGCGGCGTAGAAGCGGGCTGCATCCTCAGAGATGCACTTGCCAGGGCGAGTTTGCAATGCTAAGGCAGATTAGTAAAGGTTATACTAGGCAATTTTGAATGTCCGGTGCAAGGGATACATACTTCTGAAAAACTCGCCTCCACTACAGTATTCCATGCAAAGATAGAGATAATCCTCCGACTGGAACGAGTGGTAGAGCGTGACGATGAACGGATGGTTGCTGGTGGCCAAGATCTCTTGCTCAGCCAGTGCACGCTTAATCTTGTTGCGCTTGATCATCTCCTTCTTGCTCAAAACTATGCGCAAGTTAGCACGACCTCTCATAATAGATTCAATACCTGGAAACATACCCTTCATAGCATAAAGACGGCTAGACTTTTTCTCGCGAACAAGGTAGACTTTGCCAACGTCACCTTTACCGATGAGCTTGATCTTGTCGAAACTAGCAGGACCGACTTCCACGTTGCGAACCTTGATAGAGTTCGAACTGTAAGTGCGGCGGAACGAGGCGTTATCGGAGCTGTTGGGAACTGCCAAAGCAAGATCCTTGTCACTGCCAGCATTTACTAAGCCCACTGCTCCAGACTGTTCAACCAGAGGCTCCTTGCCCATTTCTGCCGACTGGGGCCGGTCACCCTGCCCGCTTGTGAATAAACCTTGGGCATTCGGGGCAGAAGCCACGCGGCGCAACTTGCGCGCCAACTCCTCCTTATTTGCAGTAGTGGCCTGCTCCACTGCGGAAACGCCGGTCACCTGCAACTCGGGAGTATCTGGAGGGGAAGAGGGCACAGAACCGTCGTTCCGGTGTCGCAGGGCGGGCTGACCCTGGTGGGCAAAGTAAGGGTTGGCAGACGCAGTCGGCGACATGCTATCGTCGAGAGGGTTACCCTCACTGGCGACGGTTGTTGAACGATTGCGACCAATTGTTGGCATGAATCGCGATTGTCGGAATGTAGACTTCTCATTCTTGGCTGAGCCATGGCTGTCTCGCTCGCGTTCCCGTTCATTGCTGTTGGAGCCGGAGGCGTTGGAGGGGGAATGGCTGCTTGAACTGTTTATCCGGAAGAAGTTCTTGATTCTCGTCGGAAGATGGCCGGATTCGTTGGAGTGTTTCCGCGAAGGAAGGGAGAGAGCGGGGAAATTGCCGCGCTTCTCGTTATTCGTCACTGCCGACGGACTGGCAAAGAGCTGCGTCATGGTGGGCGTGTCACGGCGGTTGTAAGATCAGGACAACGGACAATCACCCAAGATTAAATGAAGAACCGAGAAGGACGCGGAGGGAAGAAAAGGCGTGAGGCGGGTAAAAGGGTTTGGCGTTCCAGAGTGCCAAGTGCCGGCTGGGGAGATAACCGCGGGGGGCAATTGTTAAGAAGCGGTATTGCAGGGGCTGTCCACCCAAATGACTGGAAAGACAAGTGCCACGAAATCTAGAGTCATAAACCCAACGGCATGTCAAAGTGGAAACAAGTGAAGACGTAAGAGGGTGTCGAGTCAAGGAGGAAGTTCCAGGACGTGGAGAAATCCTTAGTCATCCAAAAAAAGTGGACTAAAGTGTCTCGATCGTCAAAGGTTGACGTATCTCATCGGGGAAGAAAGGGTGGGAAAAAAAACTCCTTCGAAATCAGTGATGCCCACAGGATGGTACATCCGACAGTCCTCGAAAATGTGCCTGATTCTCGGCCTCTTCGGCTTGGTGATATACACAGTACCAATCGCGGAAGGATTCTAGAAAAAAAAACAAGGTGGCGACATAGGTGGCGTCCTCGCGCATTCCGGCTGACTCTTACAAAGCATCGGCCCTGGGGTCCCTAGTCTATACCACATTTGCTTCTACTCCGAAACTACTGGTGGTTTGATAGTCAGCATATTCAGATCTTGGTAATATTATCCGGTCATATTCAAGCCATAGGAAGAAACTTAATACATCAGGCCACTTTCTCATCACACCAGACACTTAGATCTACAGACTAGGCCAGGGCTGTCCATAGAAGTTTGCATGTTTCTGATGTCAAACGGGGCAACACAACTTCTATAGCATGCTCTCAACATAACTCTGGTGTTCTGCAAGTCCCTCAGATTTGGCATAATATTTGCTCATTGCTTGAACCCTTAGCGCCTCTGAACCTTGGATTTTCTTTCTATATTGACTTGACGAAGTCATGCCTTTCACCACATATCGTGCAAGAATATCATAATTTTTTTTCCCTACTCTGCACATATCATTGAGTTGCTGCTGCTTTCGAATTGGCCTTCGCTCCCTCTGAGATCTACAAGCCGCGATTTCATACTTCGTATTCATCGATATCATTCCGAGGTTAGAGTACTTTATACACCTACTTCACCGTGGACCTTTCCATCCTGTCTAGACAATCCATATTTTTATCAAAGAACGTAGGAATTCTTTCTTTCATCGTAGTGGAAAAGGTGAAAACTCCACCAAGGGGGAGAAATAAATCAACACCAGCCCTGGACGCCTTCAGTCAACTTGCGTACAGCCTAGTCCTAACATCACCTTGCTTGCTGCCCAGATGGACAAACATACTCCCTCCAGGTAATCCAGTGCCAACACTACACATGGGCAATTCTACTGGATTCCTCAAGCGGCGATTGGTAGGCTGCATCCCGTGCCCTATATAAGACATGTCGCACCACGTCAATCCAAATGAAATCTCCGCATAATCAAAGCTTTCTAGCACAAAACTGGCCGATATCATCAGCGTAAATATTCCTGAGGTCCTAGACTGAGACCATATGCCCAACTGCCCAGGCACTAGTCTGCCAAAGGCTGGGAATTGATGCTCTAAAGGCCCGCTGTGTAAATCCACACGAAAGCTAGAGCATTCCAAGGCCAATATAAGAACATTGGAATGTCGGAAAATTAGGCTGAACACAACGAAAATTAGAAATATTTTCCATTCACTAAGTAGCAAGGGCCCATGGGCATTGTTCACTTCGTACTCTGTACAGACATTTGAAACCTTGGAGGGCAGAAAAATCAAAAGACACCTGAGCACGTTCAAAGGTCATCCCTGATAGTTCTTCCAAGTTGATCCAGTACATGTGTATCACGTCGCATATCCATGGATACACTGTACCTTCTGCCTCCCGTTTCGACCCCAGCACAAATCGCACGTCTGCCGCGTTGACAAACAACCCTCTCCAACCCCATTCCTCAAACTTCATCACCCATTCTCCATAATTCTCAATCGCAACCTCCAGAGCTTTCATTTCGGTTTCTCATTCTTATGCACCTGGGCATTTGAAGCGTGCGTTGCATGCTCAATGCTGTAAGTGACATTTGCTTCAATATCCCCAGTCGGTAACTCTTCCAGGCTAACTTGATCGCAACAGCAGGTGCATATGCTCAAGGGCCTTACCCAATTCAACTTCGTTCGTGGCGGTATCCTCAATCTCTCACACTTCGGGTCGTGTTTGAAGTGCATGCTGGGCTTTCGGAAGGTTCATACCCGGGGATTGTTAACAAGTCGATCGGCACCCACTCCTGGTGAGCCACGGCATTGATTTTGCTCGTGTTCACAAGCGCCTTTGCAGTGAGCTTTTTGTCTGAGCGGCGGAATAACCTTTTCATGAACCCCAAACGTGGAGACGGGTTGACCACCTGGTCTGGTTCAGTGAACCCCAAAGCAGCATTCACACGACGAGGATCCTTCAACTTGACGAAAGGCACAAAGTGATGCAAAACGCCGGAAACACTAGCACGGGTTCTGAAACGGCGACGGCAGGAGCCCAACAATTTCGCAAGACCTCGCTTACCAGCCGATCCAGTTTGCTCACCAGCCGATCCAATTTGCTCACCAGCCGATCCAATTTGCTCACCAGTCAATCCAATTCCCTCACCAGTCAATCCAATTTGCTCACCAATGGATTCGGCCGTGGCTACACTCAGGCAACCCTCGGATTCAGAGCTCGAATCAGAAAAATATGAAACCTCTCTCGGTTCGAACAAGCTGATGGGTCCATCATCGTCTGTACTCATTGCCCGCGGCCACGCATGCAAAAATGACAGGGGGGAATCGACTGTCCGAGCCTCGGGGCCTGTGTTGTTCAGAGAGGTGCTCATCTCCGAACCAATTTCACTTGCATTGCCTCCAGATACCGAACGAGGAGATTCGTCAAATGCGTCAGACTCGCCAGAACCAATCATCGATGAGTCGCTAATCGTATAGCCCCATCCAAAAGGTTGAACAAACAAATCATTGCCCTCACCTGAGGCTTCGAAGTCAGAACCAACAAGGGTCTCGCATGAAGATCTGTGGTATTGGCAATCAGCATTTCAATCTCCTATTTACCGATGTCCTTTCACAAAAGATAACTCACAATGTCAGCCAAGCGCCCATCTCCCCCAAATCATCGAAATCATCGCTGAGAGCAAAGGTGGAAACCGTGCTAGCATCATTATTCTGAATGATGCGCCTATCCCAAATGTAGCCATCATCGCCATGCTCCGAGGTGGTCGACCAAAGCAGGGGTGGCGGAAGCTCATCTCCAAAGTTCCGAGGCAAAGAACGCACGCCGGAGCGCAAATAGAGGTTCCTATCCCATACTTCTTGGGCAACCCACGAGATGCCTGCGTTGTCTTGCACCACAGCTGGCTCCTGAATGGAGTGCACAGTGTAACCTGCAACTGGCGGGTCATTGGGCAATGCCGATATTTCTTCAGATTGAAGCGCAAAAGCTTGCTGGGCTCCCTCATCGGTTGGCGCCGCCAGTGTTTCTTGAGTTTCAGGGGGTTCAATTCGTGAAAATTCCTCAGCATTTCGTGATGCCAAAATCTCTTCAGAGTCATGTTGAACAAGCCGGGTAGCTGCATGGAAGGCGCGGGTGGCCTCATGTTCTAACAACGCCTCAGAGGCTCGCGCGGCCAACGTGTAGTCCCAAAATCCCATGAGTGGGATATGCAGAGGTTCTTTGATCTTGGACACCATTCGCAAAACCTCCTCGTTCTGGTACTCATCCAAAGGCACACCCAGTCTGTGACCAGGAGTGCTACATTCTCCAGCACCTGACATGATAAACCTGCGGAGTCTTGCTTCTTCAGTGTCGGTACTGCAGCGGAAAAAGGGCGCCGCATCGCCGGACATGCTTAGATTTTCGCCAGTCTCCGGGTCGATAATTGGAATGCTGCGACGAGGTCCTGGCAGCCGGAAGAGAGGTGGGAGACTTAGGTCGTCGCCAGCACCGGGTGCAGTATTCTGAGGGAAAATTGCTCGGACTCTAGGCGGGACATGACCCATCAGTCTTCCCCCGTCCAGCAGCGCAATTGCGTCAAGAAGAAGCCCGCGCTCCTTGGTCTGGCTAACGCGAAGCATCAGCCAAGCGGCCGGGGTTGCAGGCTGCATCGCAATCGCGTGGTTGAGCTCTACAAGATATCTCTCATGGCTCCTGAGCTTGTGTCGTAGCAAAGTCTCGCCTTCCGCCCAGGCATCCGAGCCCTCCTTCATGATTCGCTCTGCAAAGGCTTTGTAAAAATTCAGCGGTGGCCACCTGCCGAGATTGAGATAAAACCACATCCCGCCGATCTCCTTGAAGGTGCAATCGATATCCTGTTCGATCAAGGCCCATCGTCGTTCCCGGCCCTCGGGCGTGAATTCTGGGTCATCTTGCACACAGAGCCTGCAGGAACATCCAGGAGTATTCGCCTCGTCGCCTTGCAGCAGAGGATGTTGGATGTATGAGATGAGTGGCCGCGGTTGGTCCCTGAGGCCAGGAGAAGCGATGTTCACTGCTCCCTGGGCTGATTCTTGGTTTGGAACAAATGGCGCGGCTGCCATATCATCTCCATTAACTGAACGGCAAGTCGTGTTGCCAATCAGTCGGACATTTTCTGTGCCAGTCGGGCGTTCATTGTTCATTGTCGTGGTTTGATCATCCACAAAGGGCTGGCTCATGCCGGGCTGGCTTGGGTTTGAGCTCATCCCAATCACCATTTGAGGCGAAGGATCTTCGACTGAGCGTGGTGGATTCATTGGTACTATTTTCCCTCCAGCTGTGACTCGCTGGTGTTGAGGGGAAGAGTGTTGTTTAAGGAATGCGATAAAACCAGCGTTGTTGGTCCTGGTAGAGAGCTCAGATGGCTCCTTGTCAGACATTGGCTGATTTTGAGGATTGGGGTTGAATATCGGATGTTTGGCCGATTGCGACACCTTGGAACGATGTCTGCGTGATCGGTTTCGAGGGTTACTGGAACGGATCGGGTTGCTATTGCGAGAATGGGAATTCTTTCGACCTGATTGACAGTCAGTCATCCCGTTACCACTGAGCTAGGGCTAGCCCATGCTGTCCAGACACATGAGACCTGAGACCCCATGAGACCTGAGACCCCATGAGGCTCCATGAGGCTCCATGGTTACAATGATGTCTGCGCTGGACTTGCGTGAACCAGCAAACCATTCATCAATGGACCATGAAGCCTTTGACGACAAGAGAGGGACAAAAGATTCAAACTTACAATGCTCGGACTCACTTGTCCATCTGCAAAATCTTGATGCTTCCTGACGCAAAGCCAGCAGAGAGGTTAGTTCATACTTCATTCTTGCAGTGGATGTGGAGTGTTCACTGTTTGATAGAAAGAGAGTGTCGATCATTCAATCGAAAAAACGTGCGTGAGAGTGGGTGTGAAAGAAAGAAAGAACGATCGAGGTCGAAGTTAAGAAGGTCGAAGTTATTCGAAGAGCGAGGGAAGTACACAAGGGAAGTACGCGAGGGAAGTACGCGAGGAACGCGTCGAGCTTGCAACGAGATCGGTGATGGGGGAAGGAACGCGTTTAAGGGAAAGGTCTTAAGACTGGAAGAGGAGAAGAAACACGTTGATTTACGATTTCTCAAAAATCAAAACGAGCGCCGACGACATAATCGACAAGGCAACGACATAAGCCCACTCCCTTACACCTGGGCAAGCAAAGGCGACGACATAATCAGATATCAGGACCAGGAAGATGAACCATTCGTCACCCTATCTACACGCTCTCTCTGATTTTCACTGGCTGCAACCCGCTATTAATGCGCCAATCGTCTTCTTCTGCCCCAAGTGGTGATCTTCTTACTCCATCCGATGAGACATCGTCTGTTTCCTTCTTTGATTGCCCCATTTCCCAGCTCCCAAGACGTTCATGGCCTTGCACAACAACTCCAGCGTTTGTCTCACCAGAAGGATCAGCATTGCCAGTCTTGGACGCTCCCCAGATTGGGTTACGGAAGGAAACGTCTGTGTCACTGGCAAGTTTTCCAGGTCCCTTGAACCCACCAAAGCTGCTTCTAGCACTTCCTTGGCGAGATTTACCCTTAACCGCACCACACAAGAAGCACCCAACGATGGCGGCGATCGAGACAACAGCGAGGGTAACCACAGCCCCAATAACTCCGGCTACAGCGGGAGCCATGCCTTTCTTTTGCTTTGGCGTGGTATTGCTCTGGTCCAGGGCACCCGTGCAGAACAAAGACTCCGCATTGCACTGGACACACCAATCCTGTATGGAGCTCACGGCAAATGTCTCCAGCTCAGAGCGGAACTCAGAATACGGGATTGTGGCCTGGCTGGGGCTGTGACCAAACAGGGAGTATGGCTCAAAGGTGGTTTTGTTTCCGGTTCCATTATGGAGCATGAAACGAATGTACAAGTTGTCGGCTTGTGGATACGACGGGTACAGATCGGCATTCTCCTCGAAGCTGTACAACTCAAAGACAAATGAGCCGCCACGGACGAGACGAGACAGGAAGTTTGGTTGATGATCATTTGCGAGCCCCACGAGAGACGACAATGCCACGGCTGGCTCATCATTACCGAACATGAAGGTCATCTTCTGCCGCGTTCCCTTTTGCTGGATGTTCAGGTCAAAGGCCTGCATGATACTCGAGGCCAGTGTTTGCCCTGCGATTGGACTTATTTGCCTGATCATGGACCCAGTGGACGATGACTGTTGACTGTTGGTGTTCCACAAATACTGGTCTGCTAACCAGCGAGCACGGGTGATCTGGGCATCGGTCACGGTCTCCGTGAAAGTTTCGTTATGCAGATTCTCATAGTCCAGATATTCAGAAATAGGAACAGCATTCGTGTATGTTGCAAATGATTCGTCATAAACTCCAGACATCCCAAGACTCCAAATCGTCCTGTAAAATGTATCTGTGTCTCGCGCCATTTGCTCTGCCTGGCCGCTGTTTCGGTATACACTCTCGGCGGCTTGATACATGTTGCACTTGGCTTGACCTTCAATCATGATGGACTGAGGGTCCGACTCGCCAAGCGTGACAATACGTGGGTATTGGTATCCATCCAATGGCGCCTGGGCAAATGACCCATGCACCTTTTGCGGGCCTGATACATTCATTGAGCCGAGGGGTGGGTAGAGACCCTGCATAAACGCCTGAGCAGAGCCGATGACATTTTGATCGGTTGTTGAAAGGACATCCACATCATTCGAGTCCAGTATGATGGGGGAAATACCCTGAACTCCAGTCTCCGAGATTCCCGATTTCGATATGTAACGGGAACGAAAGTTCGATGCAGCCGCAGCGAGTTCACTTGCTCCATAGTCGGTTAATGGTCTCGAGCTGCTCAGAACATCTGGCTTGGTGTCTCCGTATACGGTGAATGCGAATACCCCCCAGACCTTTTCCGTCGTGTTAGACTGCTGGGCCGAAGCCAATACCAGTCCCTGTAGAGCCAGCAGCGCAATATAGATTCCATATATCGACATTTTGCTGGATTTGTCGGAGAATGAAATGGGAATTAACCGGGCGAGTGACTTCTTGCCAGACCTTCAGGCGCCATCCCTATGTAATAAATGACCAGGGCCGTCGTGGGCCAGACTCTGGTGAGGTAGGTTTAGGGCTGGTTTGAATCAGGGAACCGGACTATGAATATCGCCGCTTTTGGCTTAGAGCTCTAGTGGACATGACAGGCTGTCAGTCTATTGGTGAACCTTGAAGTTTATGGACCACAAGGTTCCGGGTCTCTCGGGTAGTGGAAGTGAGTTGCATCTTGACGACATAGAACTATCGTGGAAATTGAATCCGGAGCTTCCCCCTAAAAAGCCAGCGAAAGTCGATTCCTACTCTTCTTAGCTCAGTCAATTTTGTCATATTCTGGGTTGATAACATGGGCATATCATGAACTTGGCATATCGGCAGCTTGTCCGACGTCACTAAAAGCCTAGGAAGGGGATAGCATGGACAAACCATCACATGCTGAATTTCAGCCTCATGGCATATCAAATCTTTGAATAATTTTCTAGATTGAAAGCGAGATTATTCTTCATTTTGGATAACTTCCTAATTCGAAGTTACCTCCAGGGCTATTCGCGTTTGAGGTTGCATACGACATGGTGACATCGGGTCTATGACGCGCACAAGACAAAACACGAGAATACCCCCTAAATTGGTGATCGCGTATTTCAAAATAAGAAATTGTCGTTATGCGGGTATAGGTACTCAGTTGTCACATAATCTGGATTTTCTAGCGTAGAATGATCAAGATGATTGCCCATGGGAGGCCTGGAGATCACGAAATATCCAACCACGCGTCTTAGATTAAATGCGAAAACAGGTTCCAAGTCTGGTGCCATGTCAAAAAGAGTAATTCGAAGCTAGCAAAATCACCAAGGCTTCGGGGACCGTACAGCGAGCCTTGTTTACCATCATCTCTCGGGCGCAGTCTGGCGGATCGCATGTACGAGTATCTTGGAAATCTCACCCATGTTACCTCGATGCTGAAAATTATCATCTCTCTCAAGGCCAAGCGTTAAGCCAACACTGGGGTTACCAGGTTTTTGATCACAGTTGAACAAGAGTATTGAAGCTTTTGAGTGAACGATGGAAATCCATTCTTGCAGGGCACGTTGTGGGAAACCAGGGGCGGGAGGTTTGATCGCATTCGTCGCCTGAAGAACTTGCATATTCGAGATCACGCCACACAACGCCAAGGAGTATGCATGATATAGGTATAACGTGGTAAATATCCGGGGCCTGACTAAATGTTAGAGATGTAAACTCCGGTGCGAAAGGCAACTGTACCAGCATCTGGTGTTGAATTGAAAGCTCTGGATAACGATGGCTCTGTTACCTTTTTTTCTCGGACTCTTTACACCCGAGAGTGCCGAGAAGGCTGAGAAAGCCGAGAATATCGATAGTGCCGCATCTACCGTGCACTGTTAGCGCCGCGTTTCCCGCGTCAAAAGTACTGCACATGCCGAGGCGCTTTTATCCTCATCCATCTCCCAGTCTGAAACCAACTAGTATATCTATCACAATACCAATGCGCCTTTGGTACCAAAATAGTATTTTAATGGCCTATTTGGGATATCACGAAGAAGCAGCAGCAGTTTTATTAGGAAGTGAGGATCTAGAAACGATGTTTCCTAGTATAAAGGGTCTTTGGAGAATTTAATGCCCCAATCCTGGGCGCGCAAACGAGAGAATCACGACCCCGAAAACGATCTACGTTGAGTAAAGTCGCACGAAGAAGCCGCGATTGCATACTCAACATAATATAAGGTAGTGCGAGGGAAAACCGTCCAGTGGAACAATTTTCCATCCCGGAAGTACCAGCTTGATCAGGTCAGAACCAGGCGGTTTTTTTTTGACTTATCCCTCAAGGCATAGTTCTGTCATCCCACTGGCTGAGAATGCAAGGTTTTGCAACAGGCTAAATTATCGACACATGCAGGTGACTGGCGCTGAGCCTCCTTCTCCAGCCTTGGCGCCTCTCAGAGGTGACCTTATTCGTATAGCCGATGTGGACAACACTGGTTAACAGAGACGAAGTTCTTCGAGATCTTCGAGATCTTCGGTTATGTTCGATTATACCATCAGATTCCCCATTTATTAGCTCTTCGCCATTACCCGGCGAAGAATAAAGTATGGCCTCTCTTTCGCGATGCTCACTTCAACCCAAATCGTTCAACTGCCTTCGAGCTACGACGATATGGGGAAAGGCAAATGGGCCGCCTCAACCCCTTGCCCAATAGCTACCTGAGTTGTGGTGAATACGAGCTGCGGTCTCGCTTTGATCTCTTGGCACCTTGGCTTTCAGGGTCTATCAACGGTAGATCCCGTGTTTTGTCTTGATTAGGGCACAGAACAGAAGATCGATTTGCTTTGAAAAACTTATGGCTCACGCTGCTGTCGATTGTGTTTTTGATCTCTTTTTGCTTTCCTCCGGTGTGACATGAAACTATTCGCAACTTGAACAATCATGTTTCTTTGTCACCCTTTTCTCGCTTTTCTCGTTTTGCTCGCCGCTCCAACCGGAGTCCTCTCGCGAGGAGGTGGCCACGGTGGCTCGGGCAGTGGGAGCGATAGTGACAGCAGCAGCGGGAGTGGCGGGAGCAGTGGGGGATCCTCTGACGATGATTCCAGTGGTAGTGATGACACCACTGGTTATGAATGGGGTACTAGCTGCTCGGATACCTATCTCCTCAACTTTGAAGACCTTCAGCCGTCCCACTACGATCAATATAATCGCGATCCACGTGCTGGTCACGCCAGTGCTTACAGCGACTTTGATGGCATCTTCTTCAAGGGATTCGCCACTTACAAGTACACAATCGACGTCCTACCAGGTAATGCGAGCGATCCAGATTCCTATATCCTCTACGATCTTGAATGCCCTGTTGGCCAACAGTCCTTCCGCATGCTGGGGGTTGCGTGGGTAGCCGGCAGGCCTCCTAGACCTGCGGGACCAAAGAATCCCATCGCAATCGGGTTCAAGGCGTGGAAAAGCAATGTTCGCTTGTCGGACATTGACCATTCATACAGCGTGTGCGACGACGTGGATCTCATGCACTTCGGTACGACAGTGGACATGATGCACAGCGATGATGATGACGATACCCCCACTGAAGCCATGGATGCTGTGGAATTGAACATCACTCAGGCCCCTAAGAACCCTGACCAAATCCTTTTCGATGGGATATATGACTTGAAGGACTGGGAAAACAGCAAAAGAGGCCAAGAAAAAGAAAGATTCGATGATGCCGGTCTTTGGGATCAAATGCTTTACCTCCCTCCAAGTACTTGCCGTGAGACCAGCGGCAATGTGGGTCAAGCTATGATGAGATGGGCTGGAACTCACGTCAATGGCTCTATGACCAATGATACCCTAGAGCTTACCCTTTCTGGCACCACGATCGCCGGGTTTCCGCAGCATTTCAGCGACAACAGCACAAATGCCAATGTCACATTCGCCATTTCATTTACGGGATATTTTGACGCGCCGAATTCCACGCAGGTGGTGTTGACAGGTGCAGCGAGTCAGAATGAGACATTGGTCGCCTTTGAGAGGGCAAATAGCGCCTTCAATCCAGCACTGCCTTGGCATCTGATAGCTTTCTCTGTGTTTCTCAGTTATACGGCAATATAGTTTTCCAAATTCATCCCATTTCATTGCAACCAGTCATTTCGCCTGGCAAGCTTATTGTGATACACATATGGAACCAACAAATTCAAAGACAGAAATGGAAATTATTGACTCAATTTGCTTCCGTGCTAATCACCAGATGATAACGTTATGACAGGGCGTGGTTGAATGCCATAGGTATTCAGATAACAAGGCAATCATTTCTAGCCTTTTATATTCTGGGGTTATTTTCTCAATGACTGATCGCTGCTTGGCAGTAGTACAAGCCCCATGATCCAGCAGAATTCGGACAGTTTCTGTGTTTCCGGAACGAAGAGCTTCCGTCATGTCATACCCTTCGGCGTCAGCCCCCCGCGAAAGGAGCAAACTCACCATTTCAGGATGATTAACAGCGTGGTTCAAGGCTGTATCGTCCTGCTTATCTTCACTAGGTATTGCTTGTGCAAATGGGGTCAAACAAGCACCATTGTGGAGCAATAGATTGACCAATTCAATTTGGCCAAAGTAGCAAGCTGCAAACAGGGGCGGTTCTTGATACCAGGAATATTCCGGATGACTGTTGTAGAACTCAGGCCGCTCTATGGGATTTGGGTTTGCGCCATAATTTAGGAGGATAGTAGCAACTTCAGCGTGTCCCCTTTTCGCAGCCCAAGCAAGAGGAGTCCGCGGCGTGTTGTATCCAAGTTCAGGATGACATGGCGCATCTGCATCACCTCCATTATCTAAGACCTGCCTGGCGAGATTGGTGAGACCACATGCGGCAGCAGTGAGAAGAAGAACAGCACGGTTTTCGCCGCCAGCTTTAATGACGCTCTCAGTGTCGATCTGCGAAAGATGGTGCTCTACACCCGCGTAATCATTGCGCTCTGCTGCCCATCTCAGTTTCCATAAGCCGAGGCCCTTGTTGTTTGACATGTGTGCCGGATAGGCGCCTTCTTCCAGTAATAAATCGATGATATCTTCAATTCTCTGTGAGATATCGCAGCCAGGCACGTCATCGCTGAACTCGAAACAGGGTATCAATTCCACGGCAGCCATCAATGGGCATTTGTTGTGGATAATAAAATTCACATCTGCGCCAAATCTGACCAAGCATCGCACAATCTCGGGGTTGGCCAAGAAGATCGCCTGGTGGAGAAGAGCGCCTCCACTGGAGTGGTTTTCTTCTTTGAGGGCTTGAGGGAAGCGGTCTAACAATACCCGCACGGCGCTCGGGTTTTTCCAGTCCATTGCTTTCTGGATGGCGTCGCATACATTTCCCATGTCCCAATGCTCTGCTGCGCCATAGTCAAGAAACATTGGAATCAATTTGTCACGGTGCTCCTCGATCGCCCAATCTATTCCCCCGAACATCTTCCAGTAGGTTTTGAGACTGGTGACTTGTCCCGGGATCAATGGGCACTTGCTGACGTCTCTGAGTTCCCATTCTAGAAGCAAATGGACCATGGGATCATGCCCTCGGACTATTGCCAACGCCATTGGACGCCTGAGACCTTCGCCATAAGGTGAGGCACCTGCTTCTAAGAGCTTCCGTGCCGCTGATTCCTCGCCATTGGAAGCTACCCAGTCAAGGGCTTTGCCAGGAGAGCACGAGACCGTTTGTCGATACAACTCATAGTTCAGCATATTGTAGAAGCCTGTGCTCGTCCTGACCAGAGAGTTCAGATCACTGTCAAGTGTCAAATATGAACTTGTGTGGTAAACGAGCTCCGCGGGTAAATCTGACAGCCCCATGATCAGGAAGAAGTTGGGATCGGTGGTTGTGGAGTTTGACGTGAAAGCAACAGACAGTTGTGGGATAGAAAGACGCGTTTATGGCTTGTGACGGTGTTGACAATGAGGGTTTGGGTTCAATGATGAAAAATATCGGTCAGGTCCTGGTCAGGTCGATATGAATTGGACTGGTAGACGATCACTTTTCGTCGAACTGATGGCAACCTTGGAGGATGGAAGGAAAAGAAGCACGTTGTGAAGGGTGTGCAGACGATCACTCTCCGTCGAACTGACGATAACCTTGGAGGATGGAAGGAAAGGAAGCACGTTGTGAAGGGTGTGCAGACAATCACTCTTCGTCAAGCTGATGGCAACCTTGGAAGATGGAAGGAAAGGAAGCACGTTGTGGAGGGCAT
>QAGG01000163.1:0-47640 GCA_003138045.1 Penicillium sp. MA 6036
GCCTGCTTAATGAAGATTTCACGTTCTTGACAATTCATTTTCCCACTTCTAGCTGTATCTCATCTCTGATCGGCACATCTAATAGCCTGGCGAAGCTCCGAACATAACTGCAATTGGCATAAGAGCCATGCTAATGCACGGCCGATTGAGGCCTGATGACCCACCAGCTCTCTGAAATGTACAGCGTAGCTTCCAGGCTTTCCCAAAGCCGAGCCATATTATGTACATGTATTTGGACTGTATTGATCGACATTTGATACAGTGAAACGAGAATGCATAGAGTTCTGCGCGTTTGGTGTCCACCACGGGAATCGGCAACATGAGCCAGTCAACTAACAAGAACGCCTAGTGTTTCCTACAGTCAATTTCCAAGAAAGACATAGCGGACATCCCATACAGAAGGCGCATCGAAGGACACTGATCTGGTTCCAAGAGCAACAGGAAAATTGTTAACCCAATATTTGTGATTTGGGACCGTCCATGGTGTTCAAGTGGGAAATTGTTGCACAATCAACAGTGAATTCCAGAGTACCGCACTGTTCTGAAAGCTCAATTTCATATATCTAGCCATATCTTACAATTTAGATAAAAGCTATCCCGGACTGTTGCCTTACTATCAGTAGACGTCCCCTGTTAGTGGATCCGTGTCAAGGAAATCTCAAACACACCAAATCAATAGATATCATATTGAAGACACGTACTTCTGAATTGAAAAATAGAAATCTCACTAGCTTTTTATGCATCATCATTTCAAACGTACGGATAAAACTATCCGGAGCCCTGGACCTCGGGAGCAGTGCATAGTATGGAAAAATGTTGGCAGGTCAGGTGACAGTCTAGGACTATATAGCTCCCCCCCTCTCCCCCGGGGCCTCTCTTCTTTCTTTTCCCCAGCTCTGAGGTGGGAGACAAAAGCCTACTTGGCTCTATTCCCCCCTCTCCCAGCTTGGAATACTTCTAAACTTTCAAGTTCTTCCAGAATTCCACTTTCTGCAAGCCGACTTCAACCATGCAAGCAACGATGGTCCACAAGCCCAGCAGGAAGTTCTCCCAATGAATACGGCCACCACTCTCAAGCTTCTGCGAGTCAAATTGGGCAATCTGCATCACAGTGCAAACAGTCCAAGTTGCCATCCAAGAGACCCACAACCACGGAGAGTTGATCTCGGAGATGATGTAAGGGATTGTCACAAGGGGAAGCACACTCAAAAACGCCAGGAAGAGTCGAATGCGTTGACCCGCAATCACATAAGCAGAGTTGATGTTCATCTTCTTGTCATCGACGCTGTCTTGGTGACTGTAAGCAGTGTTGAAGTACACGCACCAGAAGAAGACCAGAAGGCAGATGGGGATGCAATGCTTGACGATATCAATGATCGGCTCCTCATTGCCGGTGATCGAAGCCCAACCAGTGATTGCAGGGTAACCAATGGCCAGACCGAGAATGTATTGGGGGTACACGAAGACTTTGCTGAAGATGGGTCGCTTCAAGTAGGGGTAGATCATGATACTGGCCGTCAAGGGCAGCATCAGGCCCCAGCTGAGAGAGAAATGGGTCAGTATATTGTGGATGCTGGATATCAGGGCAGCTTGGCCCTGGTGAGGAGACTTACATGTTACGACCATCCAAAATTAGATCGAGCATTTTGACCGACAGGAAATACTGACCGGTCATCCACAGAAGAGCCTCGGTAAGGGTGACCTTTCCAGATGCCAAAGGACGCATCTTTGTCCGTGCCACTCTGGCATCAATATCACGATCCACGAGGTCGTTCCATGTGTTTCCGGCACCGCAGAGCAACAGGCAGTGTACAAAACACAGAGCAGCCTTGCCCACAATGAACTCGATAGAAAGGCTTTCGGGATCCTGTTGCAACTTGAGAGCACCAGCTATCAAAGTGGCCCATACTATTTTTCTCGAAAAGTTCATGGTTATTCATTGTTCGGTAGGACTTGTGTGACAGGAGCTTTTCTCACCAGCAGCCATCATCGTGTAGTACGGCATGTATCGATTAAACCGCGAGGTGCTGATCAAAAGGAACAGCAGGTCCCGAGGACCAGAGTCCTCCACTGAATTGGCCATGTTGAGAATAGAACAATGGTAGATGAGGCCAAAATAATGGGAAGTATCACGAAATGGCAGAAGCTCGAAGTTCTCGCAATGGATATAGGAACTTTCTCTCCTTGATAGCCACGCAAAGTTTTCACAGAACCCACGAGAAAATTGACAGCGGCGTAAATATTGTAGCGATTAGGTCAGATTGTCTACATGGCCCCTCACTGTGAGATTTCTAGACCCCACGTTGGTATATCCACCCGTGGACATCGTGGATGACGATCTGATGCCTGTACAAGCAATTGTCTCGAAGAGCCCATGCAGGCAACCAACGACTCCTGGTACCGATGGCTGACGGCTGAAACGGTGCACATGTACAAGTACTGGTACGGCAATGCTCCATCTGACTGCAGCGAGAACCACAATCTCACCGAAAGCCTCGTCGTCGATGAGTTTCTTCTTGGGGGCCAATGCACTTGACCCAGTTGAGATGACTGCTCCATGTGTATCCAAAAGAAAAATCTTGATTGGGCAAATCCTGAATTATCAGGGCGTAAAGGCGTTCTGATATCTGTAATGACCTCCATGTAAGCAGTAATACACGCAAGGAGTTGGCGTCGTACAAGCTCAAAAACTTAATACCAGAGGATTACACAAATCGGTAAGGTATTTCGGTCCCACCGCGGACACCGGCCCGGATGGGGGCCAAGCGCCCAGCGGGATCCTCCCGAGCTGCTTACGCCGCCGCCTCGGAATTGGAGGGAAAAAACAGGGTTTCTGCCGAGAAACACTATCGAACCGTCCTGAAAGGCCAAATACCCGTATTCGTAAAACCATTACACTCAAGCTTCACCAAGCTCGCATGATTCAAACTCAAAATGACGCCAGTGGTCTAGATGTTACATCCCGGTCAGTACTTGTATGCATGTCCGAGGTTTACGAGGCCCACCTGCTGTATTTCCCGAGGTCGGACACAGCTAGGCCCCCGAGACCCGACAGCCCGTACCTTTCCCTCGCGCCCATTTTCCACTTTGGTATTTATGCTTTAATTTAAACATAAGCCCATTGTTGAGTTGAAAAATACGATCGGTTTTCTTTTTTCTTTTTTCTTTTTTCATCACTTTTACTTCTCCCCACTTCTGCATCCACGTTATTCAATACCAAATACTCAATGTAACCGACTAGGCGGACCGCTACGCGCTGGATGAAATGGCCCCTGAAAAATAGCTCAACGCCAAGTGGCAAAGAATGCTTGGAAAACCCGGGCGCTTTGTCTCCGCTCTATACTCACGTACATTCGTTCTGCTGCAGCACTTGTAACATGGCCCCATGGATAGATACATATTAGTAACACGGTATAAACAGCCGACACAGGCAGAGCCACGGCAACTGATCATTCAAGTGTCTAAACTTTTCTGGGACTGCCTGACTTAGCCTTCAAATTCATAACGTCCAAGTTATGAATAGCAGCATGGCTTTGTCTCCCCCTCCAGCGTTCTCTGAGTTCGCCAAAGGAATTTCCTACAGTCGAAATCAATGGCTTCCTTATTTTGTGGGATTTCTGATTGGGTATCCCCTTCTCATCAAGGCCCTGCGCCATAGGCGACTTGGGCAGATGAAGAAGAAATTCCACTTCCCAACTCGCGAGTCTATGGCCAAAATGACGGATGAGGAGGCATTCCTGATTCAAAAGGAAATGGCACAACTCGAGTTTCCATTCATGTTCCTGACATCTGGGCAGTTTGCACTATTCCGGGTATGCAGTTCAATTCCATGTATATAAATGCATACATGAAATTTTGCGAAAATTGTTGCTTCTACTTGATGTGTCTTGTTCTAATAATTTACAGACCTATGGCATCCCGACAATCTCCCATCTTCTCACGAAGACAGGGCAGTTTTCGAAGCCAGAGACGTCATTCAAACGCTATACGGACACGGCGGCTCTCATTGGTGAAATGGTAGAGAATAGTCCTACCTCGCAGAGAGCATTCATATCAGTAGCCCGCACACGGTTTCTCCACAGCGGCTATCAAGCTTCAGGAAAGATCCTCGATGCTGATTTGCTCTACACTCTTGCACTCTTCGCGGTTCAGCCTGTACGGTTTATTGAGAACTTTGAATGGCGAGATCTCAGTGATATGGAACTATGTGCCATTGGAACCTTTTGGAAGAGTCTGGGTGATGCTTTGGGTATCAGCTCTGAGATGCTTCCATCAGGTAAGACAGGATTCAAAGATGGTATCCAATGGCTTGAAGAGGTCGATGCTTGGAGCCAAGATTATGAGGCCAAGTACATGGTCCCCGATCCTAAGAACCGCGAGTCGGCAGATCAAGCGACTGCAGTCTTGCTGTACAATCTGCCGAAAGCCTTGCATCCGATAGGACTGCAATTTACTTCGTTTATGATGGATGACCGATTAAGAAAGGCCATGTTGTACGTGATACAAGTCCATTCCCCATGCCTTAGTTTGTGTGTGTATCAAAAGTCAAATGCTAACACCAAACAGATACGACCCCCCAACTCCTGGCTGGAGCAAGGTTTTCTCAACCCTCTTGTCTACCCGCAGATTTGTCCTGCGTCACCTGTCACCGCCACGGCCTTCGGCCTTTGCGGTGTCGAATATAGCCCAAAAGCCCGACGAGGATAACCGCTACCACCGCATGTCCTGGGACGCACTCCCATTTTACATCAGACCCACGTTCTGGAACAGATGGGGTCCAGTGGCGTGGGTTTCCTGGTTAATGGGTCACCCTGTCCCAGGCGACCATGGCGAGAAATATTATCCGCAGGGATATCACATTCGAGACATTGGACCAAAGTACTTCGAAGGAAAGGGTCACAAGGAAATCAAGGACACGATGGAGGAATTGAAGATCTCAAGAACGGGAAAATGTCCCTTTCATTAGTTTAGAGTGAGTAAAATGTTTGAACAGATTGGGGAAAAAAAGAATGAATAAAGGTCTTCAGAGTTATTGCAATACAACAATTTCTGTATCATGCATTGAGATATAAAAAGACGTGCATCACAATGGTCAGTACAACCGTTGACCCTCGCCCACCTGGGCACCCGGCTGTGCGGGGACCTCGGGCCCTGGCTCCAGAGATTGGCAGCCTCCAGACCGTCACCCACCGGGCGTGGACGCCGCCCTCTCCAGGGCTTCGACCCCGGGAGTTCCAATGTTGTTCCCTGGGTAGAGTTCGGCTCTTCCCTTTTTTGCGTTCTTACTTCTAGTTATTTCAAAGGTTTACAATCGGAGGATTTCAGGCCGATTCGGCTAGCAATTTGTGGACCTTTATTAAAATATAAACACCGAAAATCTAAAATCTAAATCTAAACATCGACATGTCTTCTCAAGAATTCATATCCATCAGCCACCGCAGCCTTTGCTTCTTGGCCAGCGTGTGAAGCTGGGTATAGATCGAAGAGGTGAGCAGCCTCTTGGACCACTCTGAGCTCTGTCTCGACCCCGCGGGCAGTCAATGCACCATGTGTCGACTCCGACTGGGCACAAGGAACAAGGTCATCACTTGTACCATGAATCAAAAATGTCGGGGTGTTGTAGCTGCCAACCCGGATCTGATAGTTGGGGCTGACTGCCTGAATCTCCTCCTCCGTCGGACGGGAGAGGTCATCGGGGCTGCATTTCTCGATCTGGTCCTTGATCATGCATCCCTTCAGCAGGACAGGCAAGGTTTGTCCGGTCCAGTTCATGTGCAATGCGATCCGACTGCGCGGGTCTCTGGTTGACATCCAGCCCCCGAGAGGTCGTTCCTTGAGTGCAGGGTTGTAGCCAGCAATCGGCACGTTCTGCAGTCCTTCCCAGACATCGTATTCCATTTCGTTAGATGCGACTGTCTGTCCGAAGGGGAAGTTCGGGTTCGACCAGAATGGGTCTTCGTAGTTGGTCGGGCAGTAGAATGCCAACACAGCCTCTGGAGCTGGAATGCCTGCAGCTGGACCTGTGAAAGGAAGTGTCATGGCGAGATGGCCACCAGTGGACCATCCAATAGCGACGACCTGGTTTCCGTCGGGTCGGACATCCGGACGCTGCAAGGGAAGATTGGGGAGCACGCGGCGCACCCAAGATAAAGCGTCTCGGGCATCGGCCATGGGACCCTCTGCAAGGGAAACCTCCGGGCATAAGCGGTAGTCGATGCTCACAGGCAGGAACCCGGCATCTAGAAGGGTTTGTGTCTGGGCTGGGCGAATATCCTTACGGGATAGCATGACGTGGCCACCTCCATGGATCATCAGGGCTGAGTTCAAGCGTCAGTAAGCAAATGGATAATGAAGGGTTGGTAGGGGAGAGTAAGAGGAGAAATGAGCTTACCGATTGGTCGCGATTTGCGATTAGTATCCGTGGTTTCAGGATAGTAGATGTCTGCACGAAGCTGCAGACTGTCTCGCTCACCCCAAATCACAGTTTCCATCTTAGTAGGCTTTGACAGAGCCACTGGGACGGAGGAGGAGTGTGCTGTTGGCGAGGCGACGATGACACGCAGAGCATTTGACTCGATGGTCTCATTGTTTGTCCAATCCACCCACTCAAACCCAGACTGACGAAGAGTTTGATCCCACATCTTTTCGGTGGCCAGCGCGTGCTCGCGCCCGTCTTCAAATCGCCACCAGCCTTCCAGGAGTCCAAAGACAAGATCCAACCAGAAGATGTCACGGGTCAGCTCGACGAGACACAAAATTCCGTCAGGTCTCATGAGCTTTTGAATATTCGTGCAAGATTCTTGGAGGTTGCGGGTAGCATGAACACAGTTGGTCGAAACCACGATATCGTATTGACCATGCAAAGATGAGGGAGGGCTGTTTTCAACATTCAGAGTTTCGTAACGCATGAAGTTGTAGTTGGAGAAGGTCTTCCGCGCAGCTGCAACAAGCGATGGTGAGATATCCGTGAATGTGTATTCCAGACGGCTCGATATTCCGGGAATTGCGGACAGCTTCTCGAGGAGATTCTTGGTGGTACCTCCAGTGCCGGCACCAATCTCAAGAATTCTGATGGTTCGGCTACTGCCGAATGACTGTATAACGTCCAAGAGGTAGCGTGCGAGATAAAGGTTGCCCGATTTGAAAACAGGAGCGTGCGAGTAAACTTCTCCTACCAGACGCCGAGTGTTTGCATCCTGGAAAATCAGAGATACTCCATCCGCTTTTCCGGTGAGACAGTCAGCCAACCGAGGGGCTGTAATCTGAAGCAGGTCATGCTCAAGGGCATATGGAGGATATTCCGCCCGAATCTGGGTGTGCAGGTCGTGCGACCGTGCCACAGGAATGGGCGTTGTTGTGCGCACGAGCTCCCCTGTGGGCATTTGGCGGACCAGGCCGACGGACTCAAGGATTTTGTACAGATGCTTCCTCAGTTGCTCGTGGCGTGGCAACACTGAGATCGGGGTGAGAACTTCGTTTGGTTCACTCGCCTCTAGCGGAGAGCCCAAAGCTCGGAATGCCTCGAGGATGTACGCAGTGAGAAGTGCCATTTGTTGCGGGTAGATTGTGTGGAAGAAGCCAGCCCAGTGAGCATCGGAGGTGTGAGATACTGCGGCGTGCGTTTGATCAAAGCACTGGCGAGCCGCTGAGACAAGCGGGGGCCCAACATTGGTTGGAATGGGCAGAGCCACAGCCTGCGGTGTCACCGACTGTTGTGAGGCTGCTTCGACGATAGGCTGCGAGGGAGCTGTCTGAGAATGTCCCGGGAAGATGTGCTCCACCAGACCCTGGATGTTGGGAATATCCACCAAAGTGGAATACGACATATCGACTTGGAACCGCTTTTTGATCTCAGAAAGAACTTCGGTACTCATCAGAGAGTCAACTCCAATGTCGACCAGAGATACTGAGGGAGCTACCTCCGCGACACTGACACCGAAAAGCTCACAGAGCATTTCTTGGACGGTGGCAAGATGCTTAGCCGCATCACCGTTGGCACTAGGCGCGCTAGGAGTAGCCGTCACTGTTGTCACAGTTGTTTGCTCAGTCGGGAGAGTAGGCTCGGCGACCGAGTGGGGTTCCGCGCTGTCTGTCACATTGTTGTTCAGTTTGGACAGCGCACGAGTGAGAGAACGGATCGAGACACTTGTGAATCGAACACCCATCATGGCAGCAGTGAGGGTATCTGTCTGGCAATCCATCACGTATATGTCACACGCAATTTCATTCTTTGCTGGCCGGACATAGCTGGTATACACCTTCCATGTCGATGGCGGAGCTCCGTTCTCTTGAGTGAGGAAGGAGTTGCCAACAAATGTCTCTCCAATAGCGTTGCAGACAAAGACTTCGCTTGACTGGCGATCAGAAAGGCAGTTGACATGAATTCCTGCAACCTGAAGGAAGTTGTCAAGCAGAATAGGGTTGCAGTTGGTGTCAGTGTTTGATGACACCATTGACACCAGGCCACTGGCTTCACGGCCATTTGCAAATACCTGTTTCACTCCACGGAAGTAGTCTGCATAGTTGGTCACTGACTCGAGAGCAGCGTAGACGGTAGATCCCTTCAGCCCGTTTGAAGCAGAGTCTGCTTCAATAGTTTTGTTCCGTGCCGAGTCTAGCAGTCGATCCATGGACTGGAATCGCGCCAGAGCCCTGGAACGTTCCTGGTGCAGACACACGGTACCTTCAGCGTGGATCGATGACTGATCATCTGTCTCACTGCTGAAGATCGAAAAGAGCCATGGTCGAGTAGGGCCCGCTCCATCCCGGGTTAGTCTCATGAACACCTTTCCTTGAGGGTCCAATACCAAGGGGGAAGATATGGTCAAATCCTCGATATGAGACATAGCTGGCACAGATGCGCTTCCCAGGGGGAAAATAGAGGCCGCTGCTCGTAGGACCATTTCCATGTACATGGAGGCGGGACACAAGGTCTGATTCAAGACCGCGTGTCCCTGGGTGCATGCCCTGTATAGGGCATCTTGGGTGTTGACAAGGTAGAGACGCTCATCCGGACTGTCGCTCAATTGACACAAGAGGGCAGCTTCCTCCTGCCCCGCAGACTGTTCCGATGAAAGTGCCGCGGGTGCAAACGCCGCAGGGTCAAATGCAACCCAGTGGCTGTTCTTGGCAAACTGATATGGCGGAAGATTCATCCATTTGAAATTTCCACGCTGCGCGCGATGGAAAGGCCAGAACTGGACATGCACACCCTGTGCCCAGAGAGCGCTAGTGACGTTTGCCAAATTTTGAACACCACTTGCACCACCCAAGTCAAGTTTGTGGTATGTGTTGGCAGCCGAGGAGGTCTCCAAGACTCGGCGCACCATCGGTATGATAGGCGAAGCAGACCCGGCTTCCAGCCAAACGGCGGGAGCTTGTAACTTTTCAGCTACTCGCTCAACAGCACGCTGGAAATACACGGGCATGCGGCTGTGCTCAACGATTTCAGTCGCCGTTATGGTCGACCAATCACCACTTGCTGAACATGCTTCGATGGGGATACTTGGAGTCTTGTAGACAAGGGATCCAGCCGCCTCCACGATGCCGGGTACAATGTCATCAACAAGTCGAGAATGGAATGCATGAGAGTTTTGCAGTCGAGTCAATCGCATGTTGGAAGCGGAAGGAGTTCGAGCAGCAGCATCTTCAATAGCCTTGATGGAGTCCTCTGTACCTGCCAACACTTGCTGTCGTGGCCCATTGTAGCAGGCAACGTCAGCAGCATGACCCGTCTGATCAAGAAGCTGTTGGACCTCGATCTCCGACCCTTCAACGGCGAGCATAATCCCAGACTCTGGGCCCCAGCTGGATTCAATCAGGCGAGCACGCTCCGTGACTAGATGAATTCCATCACGAACGCTCAAGCTTCCAGTCACAGCTAGCGCGGTGAGCTGGCCAAAGCTGTGTCCCACGATGCGACTCACACGGAGTCCTGAATCCAGCCATGCCTTTGCAGAGGCGTACTGTATGGAGAATAAGAGGAAATGCAGATGGACAATGTTGGTGACCGGGGCTGAGCTGAAGATAGTTGGGAAGAGGCTAGGGAGGCCGAGCGTGCGTCCTGCGTCCTCACATTCTTCAAGGTGTGTCCGCAGAAGAGCAGAAGAGTCGAAAACTTCCTTCGAAATGCATGCCGTAACTCCATTCTGACCACCGAAGCACAAGACAACTGGGGGCTCGTTGGAAGGCCGCTTCTGGATCACATCGGCAGATGCGCCCGTGGAAATTGCCTCCAGTCGGGCGCTCAGCGAGGTGATGTCCGAAGAAGTTGCAAAAGTCAAACTGAGTGGAAGGTCTCGGTTTTGCTTCATTGCGAGGTTGTATGCCAACTTCTGGACCAAGGTTTCGGACTGTGGATGGCTCAGGAGGGTCTCGCGAAGGGCACCGCAGTAAGCCCGGAGCGAATCTTCAGTGCGAGCGGAGACCAAGATTGGTAGATTTCGGATGTGCTCAGGGGCTGTCCCATTCTGCTCGGGGTGGATGGGAGCGTGTTCCTTCACAATGAGCGCTGCGTTGCTTCCCGATGCTCCGTAGTTGCTGACCATGGCAACTCGCTTGGCCGCTGTCCATCCAGTCGACTCTGTGGGAATTACTAACCGGTCGGGTGTCAAAGACTTGATCTTGGGATTCAACCGGTTGAAATTTGCCTGTTTCGGAATGCGTTGTTTCTGGAGCATAAGGATGGTCTTCAGGAGACCCGCAGCCCCAGAGGATGTCTCAGTGTGACCGATGTTTCCTTTGATTGAACCTACGTGAAGGTCATTTCTGCGGTGAGGGCCACCAAATGTTTTGCGAAGACTGTCAAGCTCAATTGGATCACCAACTTGTGTGCCTGTCTCGTTGTTAGCAAAGCTCCGGCAAAGGAATACCAAAAGAAGAAAAAACGCAGGTACATACCAGTTCCATGGGCTTCCACATACGAGACTTCGTCAGGGGCAACCCCGGCCAGTGACATAGCCTTGTTGTAGAGCGACCGTTGGGCTTCCGCATCTGGGACAGTGATTGGTGAATTGTTTGAGCCCTGATTGACAGCCGATCCGGCTATCACACCGAGAATTGGATCTCCGTTGTCAATCGCATCCTGCAATGGTCGCAGAACAAAGAGTCCGGCACCCTCTCCACGACAGTACCCATCAGCCGAAGCGTCGAATGGCTTGCATCCTCCGCTTGGGGACAAGAAAGATGCAGCAGACAGGTTCTGGTACACTTTGGGGTTTGTTAGAATGTTGACACCACCAGCTACAGCAATCTTGCAATCTTGTGTCTGCAGAGCCTGTCATGAAAATTGAAATTAGCTTCTGCCGTTGAGAAGAAACGAGCGCAGATTTTAAGACTTACCTTGCATGCCAGATGGATAGCCACTGCCGCTGAGGAGCACGCCGTGTCCAAACTGATCGACGGTCCTGACCAGCCGAAATGATGACTAATCCGCCCAGCAATGAACGACTGCAGGGTTCCTGTGATCGAAAACGCGTTTGCATTTCGTGATCCCACATTCTCGGTATAATCTTCGGATCCAACACCGACGTAGCATCCGATGTCCTGCGATAGCTCGGTTGGTTGCCATCCGCAGTATCCAGCAGACTCCATAGCTTCATAAGCTACCTGCAACGCGATACGCTGCTGGGGATCCATGGATTCGGCTTCCCGAGCTGAGATATTGAAGAATCGATGGTCAAAGACGTCTGGACGTTCGAGGAAGTGGCCCCAGAAGGGGCCTTTGGGGTCTCGTTGCAAGTCGGACATGCGGAATCGACTCTCAGGGGGCGACTTCACTGTGCATTGACCTAGCTCGAGTAGATCCCACAGCTCACCGATTGTGTCTGCGTTGGGATAGCGGCATGCCATACCGGTAATGGCAATGGGAGACATCTCAAACGTTTGAGGACGAGAATCCAAGGTCTGCAAGGCGCTTGTTGAGGACGCCGTGGAGGGCTCTGTGCTTTCGTTGCTGGCCAATTCTCGCCTTCCGCGGCTCTCAAGCTCTCTCCGTGCCACCAGCCGACTCCTCGCAGCCCGAGGGACGAACTCTTCCGGTCCGATGGATAGTAGGCGAGATTGATCAACTTCCATTTCTGTGCTGTTGATCAATACGGAGACAACTTCGAACCAGTTCGCCTTGGCGCAGAGAATTGAGTCCAATGCCACAGTGTGCAGCAATGACTCCTTCTCGATCACTTCCCCACTCTGGCTCGACCGAAGCGGAGTTAATAAGACATCGCTGTGAGGAAGCTGAAAACGCGAGTCATTGATACATAACTTCATTATTTGCTGAATGCCCTCGCGGTGTGCATCTTGGTGATGGAAGCGTCCTCGGAGGGAGATCTGCTTTGCACGTAGCCCGCTATCGTGGATCTCCTGCTTGATTTGTTGTGCGTTATCATTGGGAATAGTGACGGTGACACTTTTGGTGTCTGTGTGGCATGATGTGTATGCCTTGAGTATATATTAGCATGATTTTTCTTTTTTTTTTTCACATGGAGGGAAACTCACTTCGGGGTTGCTGTTCAATATTTCTTCAAGGCGGTGGAAATCCTCTACGGACTCCCATCGCACTGCCAGTGAGACGGTGGACCCAGACGAAATCTCATCCAAGTCCACTAGGGCTCCAATGCAAAGAGCAAGGCGGATGGCGTTTGAAGCCACAGATTGGAACTCTTGTGTATCTCGAGAGCAGGCCACTGCAATTGCCGCGAGCAGACCCACACAGAATCCCTGAGCATCAACTATCCTTGGCATTTCTGCCTGAGATAATGAAGACGGTGGGAACGCTGGATGTGTGGCAACGTTTTGAAGATTCCAGAAGTCGACGACATGTCTCATCACCGTGATTGGAGTCATCATGAGGTTTGAAGCTTCCACTCTGTCTTCACTTCCCTGCTCAAAGAGCCGCCCCAGTGCAAGCAGTTGACTCTCGCCTTCGACATTCTTCAAGGCTGGCCAGGCACCGGTGATTGTCGGCCACAAGGAGGGTAACTCATCGAGAATATGAGATAGGAATCCCAAGCCTACGGGATCTTTGGAAATGGCATTTTGTATATGTGTAATAGAATCCCTGATGTCCGGGCATTGTGGTCCAAAGAGGACACGAATATCTTCTTTTGATGGTCCTTTGTGAAGGTTCATGATGTGTGTAGTTCAATGGGAAAGTAAGTTTTTCAAAGGAAATATGAGTTATATAAACCAATTGCACGCCTTCAATGTGACGATACAGTGGAATTGAAATTTCCTCAACAAACTGCCACGGAGCTCGCGATACAGAAATTCGATTTAAGAAAATAGCAAGGCAGCCGGGTCCACTGTAAGCGTGTATACGCCTCATCCCTAAAGCGATTAACGCAAGAACTTGGGGGCCGACTAAGATCTCGACGAGGTGTATACTCCATCGAGCACTCAGTAATTAAATTACAGGGATTGATACAACATGGCGTACGTCGATCAAAGTTTCGGGTTTCCACCGATTCGGTCTCGCCAAAGATACCTGAATTAGTATTTCTTTTCACATGTGAGATAATTTGATTGCGTGGAGCTGGTTAAGACAATATGATGGTGTGGCTAAACTCCTTTGAAAATACCGTTTCAAAAATTCCTTATATTGGATTGTGCCAAGCCTCCGCTGAAGAGTACAAGACTTGGGTTGCATTATGGTATCAACATACTTTCTGCGAAATTTCGAGCAATTTTCACATAGTACGATATTACAAGATAAAATTGCCTTCGTATCCCGTCCCTACCTTATCACTTGTCTGCAAGGCGTTCCACACGGGCCAAAGAATTATCATTAGGTGGAAGTCATATCCACGAACGCAGCCTCACAGGATTCCACATGTAAGACGGCCCGCGGGCACAATCAGGATATCAGGCCTTCCCAAGGTGCAGATGCAAGCCATTTCATGTAGCCCAGAACATGCAAATCCCCCATCTCTGAGCCCCTCATTCCAAGACTGGCAATTGCACAGGTGTGTTTTGTTGATTTCTTATCTTTCCCATTGCAGTTATTTCTGTCTTGATTGTTGTTTTATTCAAATTTTGAAGTTGTTATCAAGATCGAAACATGTTCTAGACGTCTCACTGCATATATAAAAGCGACCTACATTAGCGTAGATCTTCAAAGAGCTTGCCTAAATGGTCAATGCTTTCTCTTGGTATCACTGTTCCTTGTAAAAGGCCCCCAACCTTGCCTAGGAGGAGGGTGGGGTTTGTCTAAGTCGTATATGTATATTCGCGGGAACATTTAGATTGCCCCAAGCATCGCAAGCGAGGCGGCCCCGAAACAAGATCCAACCCTTGATATGTAGGTGTGGTTAAATTGATGCTGCAGTGACGAATTTTCTCCACTACACGATGTACTGTAGAATCAATTGGTGTGCATAATCCCATTTCAGGAAGCCTTGTCCCGGAAACGACGTGTATTTCCCTTTCTAGCCCCATTCCCTCTGTGACAAATGTCAACCTCCCATGACACAAAAGTACGCGCTTGGCGACTAAAAGCTATTAATGTTCTACGGCACCGTTATTAAGCTCGACAACTAAAGTTGGCACTGTATAGCCCCAATGTCTGTCAGCCCTGGAGCTGATGAGTGCAAAATATGAAATTAAGAAATTTAAGGTAACCGGGCGCCTGTTTTGCTGACAATCCCATGGCCAGTGTGAAAACTTTCATCTGACCATCCGTTCTAGCCAAGGCCGCCACATGCTTGTTTAGCCGTGAAGCCGCTACGTGTCCACTACTTGTCCCTGATGAAAGCCAAGATTTTCCATCAGTGAGATAGAAGTTTGAAGATACGAAGGATGTGCATGCATTAGCTTCCAGTTGTACATGCACGGACTAACTCCACTGCAGTGAGGTAGAAGGCTGTGTAATGTTACAGAGTCGTAAGAATCAAAACAAATATATCTTACGGTAATACCGCCCCCAAGCGGACGGCTCCACCCGAGCCTAAAGCTTGATTCCGGGAAGATCGTGTGGCCGGTATCCGCTAGTTATGACTGTATTTTTGCCAGTGTCTGTACGGAGTACACGTACATGGTTTTTAAGCCCCCCCCTGTCCCAGCGTATACCAAAGGGGTATTTTTTTAAGTGGATAACGCAGGTGTGTTTCAGAAAGATACCACCTCATATATACATGATCCTTGTAAAAGTACATTGCAGACACTGATACCTGCAGATGACCCCATTCGGGTAACGTAAGAGCTATACCACAACGTCCTCGCAGTATTACATCCAATCTGCCAAGAACTAGGTTGAATTATCCTTATGGCGAAATGCATGGCGCAGTGTCTTACCAGCAGATCTGCTACAGCAATACGAGTCTGACGATGATCAGTGGATCTAAGTAAGCACTATCTGCTCACCCGTGGACTACTCGTAGTAGCTGAATAACAAAGATACCAGGGCTTTTTCAATTTTACCCCAACGGGGGCCAGATGGCATTACTGACCCGCACTCTGTCAGCACCAGCAAAAAGATCAACTTCGTTTCCGCGGAGCAATTTTGCAACACTCGAACTTCATTGGCCTAGATTAACATACATATGGGCAGAATAACATCACATAGAGGTCATTATCAATACCGGAGCTTTCTTAGAGGTCCACTGTGCTTAATTTATTCGGCCTTTATCTCGGGTTTTGCAGGTGGGGTTGCCAGAGTGTATCCGAGTACTCTGTAAACCACAAATTTGTTGAAGGTTTAATTCAGTATGTGGCCCCAATCCCTTCGTTCACTTTGTGTGGAGTTGAATGCTATTTCTACAATTAGCTATGGGATATCCGAGCAGAGCTCGGGGAATCGCGTGGGGCATTACGTGGAGTCAGCTTCTATGGGGGCCAGATACTGGAGCCCGATGCAAGCCCGAATCGGGAAACCGAGAAGGTACAATTGGGTTGTACAAGTAAGTCAGAAGTCTAACCCTAGGCAGTTGCCCGTTTGGGTATTTTCAGGTACATATCCAATACCAAAGAATTGGGTAAGAAAAACGCCTCCGTTGCATTCATACTTGTATGCTATTTGTAGTGTGGGGCAAATCAGGTACTCCGTTTTACCCTTTCTGGGATTTTGATACATTCCAAGGTTCTCCGCTTTGAGTTCAACATTACTTTCAGAGATTGGGGGCCTAAGATGCTCCAAGACTCACAAGAGGAAAATGAGGCGAAGTTCGGATCTTTTGCAAAATATACATGATCTCATGGGCTGTATTATACCATTCCAGTAACATCGTGTAAAAATCAATCAGATAGTAAGCAATGTACCATTGGGCCTTTCTCTACCAACATGGTCATATGGTACGAACTAGATACTAAACGTTTGCTTGGTTCCATCTACCATCTGCCGTGAAACCTCCAGCTTCCAACTGCGTACAGAGAATGGAGATTTCTACAATGGAGTCTTTGACTCTAACACGTATCGCGGCTCTTGCCGTGATACTCTATATTGTTCAGCTCTATTTCATCTCATATTGGCGACTCAGGCATGTGCCAGGTCCGGTGTTGGCAAAATTCACTGACCTCCAACGTGTGTGGTGGGTGAAGAGTGGCAGAGCCCATGAGTATCATCGTGACATGCATGCCAAATATGGTCCTATCGTTAGATTTGGACCAAACATGGTCTCAGTCTCTGACCCGCGCGTTATCCCAACCATCTACCCGAGTAGACCAGGCTTCCCGAAGGTAAGTGATTGCAGTGGCTCTCATTTCTCTCTCCTTCCCTCTCACAACAAGATTCAAATTGCTAACGCCTCAACTCCAGGGTGACTTTTATCGCACGCAGAAACCATACACACGGAATAAGGGCGCAATGCCCGCGGTTTTCAACACCCAAGACGAAGACCTGCACAAACAACTTCGAAGTCCGATTGCTTCGCTATATTCCATGACAAATGTGGTGAGGTTCGAGCCATCGGTCGATGAAACCCTTACCGTCCTATCGAAAGAACTTGATGAGCGTTTCACGGGTACCAAAAATGAGGCATTCGACCTCGGAGACTGGCTGCAATATTTTGCCTTCGACTCAATGGGAACATTGACTTTCTCACGAAGATATGGATTTTTGGAACAAGGTCGTGACATGCATGGGATCTTGCAGGAGATCTGGGGCTTCATGACCAGAGTTGCTGTGATGGGACAAATTCCGTGGTTTGACGAGATCTGGAATAAGAACTCGTTCATAACTTTGTTCAAGCGACCTGCTGCGTTTGGTGTGTTGAAGGTTGTCGATAAATTCATTTCTCAACGAGAGGCCGGTATCGAGAAAAGCGAGAATATGAACCAAAAGGACATGCTTTCTCAATTTTTGGACATTCAAGCCTCAAACCCCCACACAATCATGCCTTGGTGAGTCGCCCTTCTGCGACTTCACTGCTTTCTCTCGGTCTTTTCATTTCGCTGACATATATTCAGGGCGCCGAGAGCGTGGACATTCTCCAATGTTATGGCCGGCTCAGACTCTACTGCGAATGTCATGCGTACCATGATGTACAATCTTCTAGTTGATCGCGATACATTGAAGAGTCTGCACACCGAGCTTCTTGAAGCTGAGAAGTCAAATGGCCTCTCTCGATCTTTGCCCTCCTGGGAAGGAGTGAGAAGCTTGCCTTACCTTGATGCATGCGTTCTGGAAGCCTTGCGACTTCACCCCCCATTCTGTCTGCCCTTTGAGCGAGTTGTTCCTGAAGGTGGTCTCACTGTCTGTGAGACCTACCTTCCGGCGGGAACCGTTGTTGGAATCAGTCCCTACTTGGCCAACCGGGACAAAGCAACCTTTGGTGCTGATGCCGACAAATGGCGTCCCAGTAGATGGTTAAATCTGGACCGCGAAGACCGCGTCAGGCTTGAAAACAGCATTCTCACCGTGTGTTCAAGCATCAATTTTATCAAAGACGCCCTTGCTGACTTTTATATCTAGTTTGGAGCGGGACGTCGGACTTGCTTGGGGAAAAACATTGCTATCCTTGAGATCAAGAAGCTCTTCCCAATGTTGGTTTTGAACTATGATGCAAGTTTATACCGTAAATCGACGAATGCTCTCTTGCTAATGAATGTCATTCAGATCAAAATCGTGGACCCCGAAGGTTACAAAACCAAAAATGCCTGGTTTTTCAAACAGTGGGGCCTGCATGCAGTGATCCAGAAGCTACCGGCACCCGGGCTTGATGTTATTGACGAGGAAGAGACTTCGATCCCACCTCCCTTGAACATTCCTCCTTCATCTTCAACCGTCGATGTGCGGATCATTGACAAGTGAGATTCCACATATTCGCCCAAGTTCTATACTATACTGATTCTTGGACACAGTGGAACACTCCTTGACCTGAAGCCTGATATGTTTTGGACACCCGAACTCCCCGGGCTTCGGAAAGTGACAGCCCCAACTTACTGCTTTTTGATCTCAAATGGTAGTCGTCATGTTTTGTTCGACCTGGCAGTCCGACCAGACTGGGAAAACCTCCCACCAACCATTGTTGACATGATCAATTCGCAAACAATCATCCAAACGCCACGCAACATCTCAGATGTTCTAGACTCAGACAAGTCCTCTCTAGGAGTTCGCAGTACAGACATTGAAGCCATCATCTGGTCGCATGCTCATTTCGACCACATTGGAGACCCCTCAACTTTCCCATCATCTACTGAGCTTGTTGTCGGACCCGGCATCAAAGACACTCACTGGCCTGGATTCCCCACTAACGCAGAGGCAATCAATCTCAACACCGACATCCAAGGTCGCAATGTGCGAGAGATTTCTTTCGAAAAGACACAAAAGGGAGCCACCAAGATCGGCTCTTTCGACGCAGTGGACTACTTCGGTGATGGCTCCTTGTATCTTCTAGATGCTGCAGGCCATTCCGTGGGCCATATCGGCGCTCTTGCGCGAGTGACCACCTCGCCGGACTCATTCGTCTTCATGGGTGGTGACTCATGTCACCATGCCGGAGTCCTTCGGCCTACGAAATATCTTCCTTGCCCACCAGAGTCTTGTGATACTTCACTTCCATGCAAATCCGATTCTGTTCTCACGCTGTCGCCCGCACTGCCAACTGATTACAGTGCAGCTTTGAGGACAGTCGAGAATATTAAAGAGCTCGATGCCTGTGAAGATGTACTTGTGGTTCTTGCTCACGATGCTACTCTGAAGGGGAATGTCGATTTCTATCCTTCAAAAATCAACGATTGGAAGGAAAAAGGGTATGGCAAGAAGACAAAGTGGCTTTTCTACAAGGACCTTGAAAATGCCATGGGAGTAAAAAAGTAAATAGAGGATGTTTAGATCAAATCTCATGAACAAATCGTTGGTTGAATAAAGTGATCGCAATTTCAAACGTTCTTTTAACCGATTTGGATTTTTCCGGCCAAATTGATGTAAGTTGATTTTACCGAGTCCCGCAGGGCCTTTATACCCGATTCATCAAATTGTAAAACCTTGGACTTCGGGGGTTGATCGGATTCGTATTTACATCTAGTGTTACCGCAGGCTGCGCCCGGGCAGATTTCAATCTTATGGCTGACGCTTCAAGAAATAGATTTCATAGTCTATACTAACTTTTGGTTCCTTCACCTGGATAAACAAATTTTTGGGCAAGGTGCAACAAACACGGACTAAACCACTTAAGAAGAGTACAACTTCTTCTCGTGGGTGTGCAGACCGTGAACATTACCCTCGGTCTGAGCGCTGGCGCTTCTCATCTCGAAGCGAACCTGTCCGTTGTTCACTCCGCTGTGCAGGGCAGGAAGATCCTGCACACCAATATCCTGGAGAGAGTGCTGAATACCAGCGACCAGGTAGGGCACGTATTGAGTGATGGAGCCGCGGTCGACGACAGAGCCCGCAACACCCTGTGCAACCTTGACCTTGTCGTTCTCAGAGAAGTAACGGGAAGCGCCAGCGTTCTTACCACCACCGCTCTTGCCCTTGTCTTCCATAACGGCAATACTGCCCATACCGCGGAAGGCCTTGACCAACTGTCCTTCATTGCTGACGTAGTATTCACCAGGGGACTCGGTAGTACCAGCAAGCAAGCTACCCATCATGACGGCAGAAGCACCGAGAGCAAGACCCTTCACGATGTGTCCGAGGTTCTGGACACCACCGTCGGCAATAGTGGGAACGCCGAAGCGGGCAGCGAAGGCAGAGACACTGCGGACGGAAGCAGCCTGAGGGCGACCGACAGCCATAACCTCTTGTGTAATGCATGCGGAGCCACTGCCCATACCGATACGCAGACCGTCGGCGCCGGCAGCGATAAGTGCGGCGGCTTGCTCGCGGGTAACAATGTTACCGGCGATGATATCAATGTCAGGGAAGTTTGCCTTGATGTACTTGATCATAGCAATCTGGTACATGCTGTTTCCCTGGGAGCTGTCGACGACAACGATGTCAAGACCGGCGTCGACGAGCTTCTGAAGGCGGACCTTATCAGCATCGTGTGTGCTGATAGCGGCGGCGCAGAGCAGCTGCTTAGATGGAAGCTTGGATGCAAGGGGGTAGGAGATGTTCTTCATCAGGTCACTGCGGGCGAGCAGGGAGACCAAGTTTCCTTCCTTGTCCACAATTGGGAGCTTGCCCTTCTTGGAGCTGCGGAGGACTTCATTGGCCTCGGCAAGGGTGGTGCCTGCGGGTGCCGTGACGAGGTCCGTGGCCATAACAGCTGTGACGGGATCCTCGAGCTGCTTGTGGAACTGGATGTCTCGGTTGGTGACAATACCGAGCAGCTTGGAGTGGAGGGTGCCCTTTTCTAGAAGCAAAACATATCAGAACCCGCCAAAGAGCTAGGTGCAATGGAAGACTCCAACTAACCGGTCACGGGGAAACCGCCGAAACCCCATTTGGTCTTCAATTCCTTTGCCTCTGCGACCGTTGTGCTGGGGGACAGAACGACGGGGTCGAGGATGAAGCCATTTTCATAGCGCTTGACCTTGCGCACCATCTCGGCCTGCTCATCGGGCGGGCAGTTGTTGTGAATAACTCCCAGACCACCCAGAAGAGCCATGTGAATAGCCATGTTGTGTTCGGTCACTGTGTCCATGGGCGACGACAGGAGAGGGGCCTTGATGGTGAACCGCCGGGTAACCTTGGTATCCAAAGAAACGTCCGCTGCCGAGAAAGCTTCGGGCGAAATTAGAATACATGGCGCAGGTAGTGAAGGTTCAGTATCTTACTGATAGAGCCAGGCAGAATGAGGAAGTCATTGTAGGTCAAGGCTCCGTGGTTGTCGGAGTCGAGAAGGGTATCGACATGGAGACCATCTCCAGAGGGATACTCCTTAAGGACCTCCAAGGCCTTAGTGTAATCCTGGATTTCGACCATTATGTATGTGGGAATGATTGGAATGATAGAAACAGTATGAAATTTTTGAGGGGGAATAGTTCCCAAAGAAAGTCAGAGGGGCAGGGGGGAGGGGTGGCATTTTAACAGGGGGCCCAAAAGTGGCATGCTTAGCGAAACGCCTCGCATGTACGATCTTTTGTTAGAGGGCCGTTTGAACCCGTGGGTTCAAATGACTAATGAGCTTGTTATACGCTTGTAACAAGACGCTAGCAGGGGGCCTGAGATGAAGCGACCAATCAATGCGAAACTAGTCATATTTATAGATCGTCGGTGTGGAACTGAGGATGACGCTTGATCTGCCTAGACTATACCAAAAAAGGCAAAACGTAGGATTTTCGGTGTACAGACCCGCAGTACCCCAGTCCCTCGAAACGACATTGGTGGAAATTACCATTTGGTAACTGACTCAATACGCCCGGGGCGTCTCCGACGGCCGGCCACAGCCCTTCGGCCCCGCTTAACCGAAGTTTGAGCGGCGCTAACCTTGGATGATCGCAGCCTAGATTTTCAAGGTTGGGGGCTAAATTGAACTTTCTTTGTCTGAATCAAATTGACTTTTTCTCTTCTGTATAGTCATTGATGTTTAGGCGAGTTCTGCTTCGATCAAACTCTCTGCTACGCCAGGGTACGAGTATATGTTGACTACCTTCAATCCTGCCCGGGTCAAAATGGACCTCCAGTCGGCCTCTGTTCTTTCCTTTGCTCCCATGTGAGCCAACATGATCAAGTCCATGTTGGTCATTGACTCCACCGGCTTCTCCTCGCTGACGACGATCTCATTTAAGAGAACACGAGAGTAGCCCTTTGCCAAAGCAGGCACCAGGTTGGCCATAATCTTGACTGCATCCTCATCTCCGAAGCCATGGGGAACAGAGTGCATGTAGTACGCCCGAGCATGCTTGACGGGCTGTTCTGTGAAGATATCGTGGGCTGTCGCTTCAAATTGACGATTTTCATCAGCGGGAATGCTGTTGATAGCCTGCTCCCGATCTTGAAGCACAAGTCTGCCTGGCACAGGGCTGAATTTGGAGGCGAAGGTGGCAATGTCATGTCCCTTACCACCGCCTACGTCAACCAACACGACATCGCTCACAGAGGCATCAAAGCCAGTGAGGAGACGGTCAACAACAGGGTAAAATCCGGCGTCACACCAATCGGGCTTTCCAGCGCGGTAAGCACTCATATAAGAGTTGAAATACTCCAAGTAAGGAGCGGTCTTGACAAGCCATTGTGGGAAGGAAATGTCAACCTTGTGAGCAGATTGGAATGGTCCTTCAATACTGCCTAAGGCGGGAGCCTTGTACCCATTGCCTTTGAAAAAGCTCGGGAAATCACTGAACGAGGGTCTAGACACATCATAGCAGAAGCGGATGGACTGTTGATAGTTCTCGCCGGCAAGGCCGTTGCTCAGGGTTGTGCCACGGTAGACTCCATTCTCCAGGGTAATCAAGTTCATGGCGACGAGATGTCTGACCAAGCGCGAGAAAAGGATCACATCCATGCCAGTCTTCGAAGCCAGAGCTTCGGCGTCCAGACCCTCTTCTTGGGCATCTTTCAGGTGTTGGAAAAGGCTCACATCAGTGGCGAGTCTGACGATAGCAGATAGCGCCGGCTATTCATTTATCAGCTATGATCTCAAGGATTCAATCATCAGTCAAGCTCACCTGAGACCAAAAGGTGTGTTGGATGAACTCGCTTGGGAGTTCAAGGGAGGAGATCAAGGCTCTACTTTGAGCAATGAGAGCTTCTCTTGCACCAGACTTATTGTTTTCAAAATCCTTGCCTGCCGAGGCAAGCCCTTGAAGGATGGAGGCTGGAGATGCGGCGCTCATGATGCTGGCTTCGAATTAGGGTAAGACCGGAGAAGGATGGACACGATATCGCGGTGAGCCTGACAGGCTATTGTATTTGTAGCCATTTTGGGTGGGATAACGATCTCTCTGGCTTTCAAGGTTCGGCCGTGTATCCAGGATTTGGCCCCTAGACTTACAGTGTCCCAACAGGTTGATTATTTGGGGGCTATTCCTGCATGTTCCAGTCTAGTAAGACCCAATTGACAAGTACAACTACAATATGCTCAAATTCTCTAACATCGAAGGCGGATAGGCGGAGCGGGGTTCGAATTGGTCGCAATTTCGCGATATCGTATCTCTACCCTAGCTCAGGTGTACGGAGGTTATATCCCCGCCCCAGTGGGCCGTGTACGTGTATGTAGGCTGACACGGTCCACTTCTGCATCTGGCCTCGAATAAATTACAGGAAAGTACCTGACGATTTGTGGTCTCGCCACTTAATTCCAACATCTTGCTCAGGATCCACCATCCTACAGATACAGGTATGCTAGATGGAGTGTTGCAACATGATGCAAGGCTTGCTCCACTCCTTGTTGGGGGCTAAAACAATCGGGGTCGGTATGGTATGTATGCCGATATCTTGTAATAACGTATTTTGTAAAATACGGAGCTAGAAATGTTCGAAACTCCGAAAATGCTTCGGGAAAGTGGATCCTCTTGAATACGCGTATGCACTTGTAAGTTTGTTTCGGGCTAGCGGGAGGGTCCTCCCGCTTACTGTAGATCGGCTAACGACAATACAGGAAGCAACGTCAACAATATCATTTCGTAAGGATTATCAATGGCAACTACAAACTTGAAAGTAAGACCTCGTGTCATCGTGGGCCCGGTTACATTCGCTTCGCCACTTCCAAATCGAGATTGAAGTGCACCTGTAGGCTGTACTATGACTGTACACGTGTTGTACCTGTGAAGCTGGTTGAAATTTCACACGGAAGAGGCCATATCGGTCAGTGAGAGGGGGCAAAATTCATGATTTCTATTCCACTGGTGCGCGACAAGTTTCTCGGTTGCAAACTTTACCTTCTCACTTTACTGTATAGAGTTTTGGCCCCAATTCCCAGGAGAAGGAGTCCGGTCACCCCTTCGTCTTCCAGGTTCTCTTGACTTCTAGTGTCAACGGGGAACTCAAAATTTTCTCGAAGGTCGTCCTCCGGTGTAGATGTTACAATCGAAAGAGTCCGGGCAACTGGCCTGAAAATCCAAGCACGTCCCATGTGCTTTAAACTCACTTCGAAGCAACAAGAGCGATCAATTGAAATCGAGATATGTCAGAAAATATAGCTTCCCACCTGACGCTCTGTGATAAACAGCCCATTAAAACATGTAGCCTGTATTTTGCTGCCCAGGTGGCTATCTAAAGGTTTGCCTTACCCTTGCCCTTTTTACGTCCACTGGGGATAGGCTTCAAAACCTTATACCAATTCTCCTCTACCACCAGATGACTTTTCTCTTTCCTCTCTTCTTTCCACTGTTTCTCCATCTGACGGAATCGCTCCATTTCCTGCTGAAGCCAGCTCACACACGGCTCGGCAACAGCCTTGACTTCTTGGAATGGCATTAAATGCCCAAACCCTGGCAGAACAACCTCACGAACCCTCCCATCGGACACACCTCCGCTCCCACCAATACCCGAACCGCATATCTTGACACCTTCGCGAATTTCATCGATGTTCAAGAACGTACCGCCAGCAATAACCCAAAGGCATGACGGTCGAAGTGTCTCCAGACGACGGAAGGTGCTTCGCGGTTCTGGGCGGTACAAGGGGATATAGGCAACGAGTGGATCCATGTCGGCATGGGTGTCGCGCGGAACTTCAATGCGCCCTGTCTCCGGACACCGAGCGTTGAAATTCTGTCGGATTTGAGCTACGAGCTCGTGGTATTTTGGTGTCGCGAGAGTGACTGGAGTTGCAGTGGGATCTGCAGTAGTTCCAAAACGAGCCTTCACGGCCTCAATATCTGGGTAGAGTGGGGTTGGTAGATCGCGGAAGAAGTATTTTGTCATGCGATCCAAGCATCGAGGATCCATGCCTTGCATAATGCCGCGGTTGGCGCGTATCGCTGCCTCCCGGTTGGGCCACACATCGTCTCGCCAGAGAGTGTAGTTGATCGCACTGGGAGCGTCGGTCCCAAAGCCCAAAGAGGGGGGACTTAGTTGAATGAGAGGGTCAAGCAGTAGAAGAGTTGTAAAGAGACGTGGGTGCAAATAGGCAAGATTAGTGCTAAAAACGAAGACGGTCAGTGCCACGTAATTTCGTTATCAGTAATGCAGGGGATCAGAATTGTCACACACATAATATTTCCGCCAAAACTGTGACCAATTCCAACCAGGGGACGTGGCATCTGGTCACGGAAATGGTTGATCATCAACAAAAGGTCTCGCGCGTGATCCAACCAGGAGCCTGGGAGGGGTTGTTAGTCCAAGCAGGAAGGTCGAGAACTAGATGCACACATACAATCCATACTGAGCTTGTCTTCATTGTGGATTCCGCTCTGATTCATGCTGGCGAAGTCGGCCATCCATATGGCACGGATATTGAAGCCGGAAGCTTGCTCCAGCAATTCATCCCATAGCGGCTCATACAGTTCCTGCGTTCGATGGATGAGAATATGGAAATTAACACAAGTTCATAAGAGTGCTTACCTTCGGCAATCCGACTCCGTGGGTGGCAATGAAAGTAATTGCATCTTCTGGAACGGGGCCATCGCGCTTAGGTGTATATTGTTTGACGTGGATTTTTAATACGTCTTCCTGATTGACTGTACTTCCGGGGTATTCCCTAATGTGGTTGGCTGGGACCAAGTGGTCGGTGATGGTGAATTTCTCCGTCGACATGATGTAGAGTGTGTTGGCAGATTGCTACAACATCAAAGGTGGAAAGAGGGGAAAGATATATGAAAGGGAAATAAAGTACAGGGCTAGTTCCGCACGCGCTACGTATTGAGCGATCTTGTCTTTTTCGGGTTTTGGCCCCATGCAGCGCCCGCATAAGCTGCACTCCAAGTTTCGTCTCCCTCCCCCTAGCTTGTATTGCCGAATATCCTTTCACATGCACGTGCTTTTCTTCTTCGGTGCTTCTCATCTGCATCGTGCTGATTGCTCACGCAACCCGTAAGTCAATTTTTTCTACGAAGTCCTCGATGGTGGCCTCACAAGGCTCTGGCCATACAGTGGTGTTGCATAAGTATTTGACCTCAGATATCCTATTTTCATACAGCCTAACAAAAAGCTCTAGACTTCGATCCGGTATAAATTCTAAAAAGATATTTAGAAAGACAGCAAAAAAGATTCTCAAAAAGATAGGCAAGTTTATTGTTTACAAGTTGGTCAGGCTAAGACTGGGAGGTTGATTCCAAAGTACTGGAGGTCGGAAAACGGGAAACAAGGTAACGGGCAATACCTCGGAATAATAAACGGTAGTCAGGGACCGCATGTATTGTAGATAATTACTCCTCATGCCACGACGTTAAATCCACTCCAGCCTATACAGCCCGGAGACGTATAAAAGCCAGGGGTTCGGGATCCAACACCTGGGGTGTTGATATGTAATTATACTTGGATGCCGGCTTCATGTTTGAGATACTCTCATTCGACCGAAACTAGGTGCTTCTGCTTCAGTGAAGGAAATGTTGTCGGGAAAAGAGAGCAAAAATGTAGTGTATGGTAATATGTTGTGAGACGAGAAGAGGAAGAAGAGAGAGACAGAGACAGCCCTGAAGAGCCACAGAGAGAGAGAGAGACAGAGAGAGCTCTCAGCCTACACTACTTACCCTGGAATCGATCTGGGCAGTTTCAGCCTCAGCGCGAGAACAACCAAAGCCACATGACAAGACACAACAAAACAAGTTGACTCTGTCCCTGCATAGAAGCAGCCGAACGGAGACTTGGGTTGTATCTGGGCAGATGACAATAGTTTGCCCCGATATCGACTCCCTAGTCTATCTGGCAATGGGTGAAATTACCCTGCACCCATCCACTTGCCTCGCTGTCATTGACCCCGGGATCAGGCAGGCCCTGGAAAAATCGATCGGGTATCTCGCACCACAGCGCATTCTGGGACTCAGAGTACACAGTTTTTGGCGAGCAGCATGATTTCAAGGCTGCACTTTGGTTTCGACCGGTTTCCCCATCTTGAATGTAGTACATGCAGTAGTTGGTCGAACTTTGCGTTGCGCTTGAGAGCGTGTGGAGGCTTTGTGTGTTTTTCATGTTGAACTGATGGGCTTTTATCAGCCTCTGTTGTGTTATCGCTAGTTCCAAGGTTCTGGCGTTGCGGTTGAGAAACGTCGGTTTGGTGCACACTAAACTCACGTCTTGAGGCTTGACCTTCCAAAGCTTTCTCAAGAAACTCCTTCGTTGGACTTCTTTTGAAGATGGGTGGTGTAAAATCAACAATCTGAATGTTTTTTTGGGGCCCAAATAGATTTTTAAGTCGTCTCATCTTGGCATTGACTAGGGGGCCGTTTGATGGTCTCTCAGTCATTCAGTTCGGTAAATGGTTAGATCTTCTTAGCAGATGTGCTGAATTGGGCCCCATAAGAAGTCATTATCTCGCGGTATCAACTTGTCGCATGATTCCAGGAATTTGGTCCGGACCTCGGGAACCTTGGGAATCAAAGAAATTTTGGTAGAGGTGTATCCAGTGAAGCTGGAGAGTGCCAATACATAATTGAGCTCGTGTCATTGGAGTTTGGGTCCGACCCACCAGACCCTTGGGCCCCGGGGGCCAAGGTCTCACAAATCAAACGCCCTACCCATATATTGTGTCAGTCGGACACCTAGATCAAATATTCCAGGGTTCAGGTTCGCGAGGATGCAGACATTTGGAGAGGTGTCACCATTCAAGTCATCACAGGGATATGAACAACGGAAAGAGGGTCTGGTTCAGACCTATTTAGACTCCATGGCTATTCAGCAGGGGTAAAACGCCATCTACTGCAAGCTGGACCCTGATGGTAGGCCTGGATGCCTGAAAATACTTAATTGCCCCTGGCGCTCGGTTTTCCAACATATTCAACCCCCATAACATTTAGCGTGCTATGATTTCTGTATTCAAATTCGGCGATTTAAAGTGCATCAGGTACTGCATCTGCTAAAATTGCATCTCAGTTGATCTTGACTTGTCAGTCCATGTGTTCTGGTATGGGCTCTCAGCCGGAGTTGGGAGAGGCTTGAGGCAATATCCGGAAAGCGCAGTTTGCGACCATCAGGTTTTTGGTTCAGGTTCTCTTTGTGTTACCAGGCTGACTGTATCACTGGCAAGGGCCAGTATTGCTAGTTCTTTGCCTTGCGCCAGAAGATACACGTGGTACTTGAGATTCCCTCAGAGTCAATGGGAAGAATCAAAGTATCTTGCATCTCTCGCTCCTGATGGTTCCTACGAGTAGATAAAGTGGCCTCCCAGGATATCCAGATGCAACATCATCAAAGCTCATTTTTCATCGGTAAATGCGCTCCCGCAATCAAAGTAGACGTGTGTGAATGGACAGGGGTTGATCTTGTGTATTACCAAAAGACACGCAGAGCTAGCGGGTGTGATATGTGATGCATCAACAGCACAAATCGGAAAAAACTTTTTACCTCCCGAGTAAGCGCATGAATATATGCGTGAAACACGCCTCTATCCCAGTTGCGTAGAAATCTACAGAGTACTCCGTACCCCTATATCGATCGTTGCCACCCCCAAATATGACTTCCCACGGAACAACGCCAACAGCTACAGTCACAGCAGGTGTACCATCACCACACAATAGCACATATCTATGTCACGGGTGTCATATCTTACTCAAAGACACCGCCCGCCACTTGCACAAAATCGAATATCTTGGCCCGGCTCGTTGCGCGGCTTGTGAGTTTGGCACGGAAGATGGATACCTCGTGAGTCCTGGATACTCTGAATATCCGTCAATGGACATAACAGTCTAATAAATGGACAGTTCAAAAGGGAGGCAGAACCCGCCTTCAAAAAGCATATTGAATGGGTCAAGAGCGAAATATTGTGGGATGTGAGCCAACAGCTTGCCGCAGATAGAGCAAGGCTTCGGGAAGAACGTCTCGCGGAGTTGAGACCACTAATAACGACGGCTCCACCTCCAGGGCTGGGTAGTAACGAAGAATACCAGACAATAGGGAGGATCAATATAATGGGGAACAGGAGAGAGACCTCGGAGGACTCAGTGATGTACTAGATCAGGAAATATATATAAACAGTTATACCGCTGTTATATTAATCAAATACAGAAACGGGCGTAAGAGTATCAACTTTTGAGTTCGTAGGTTTGTAGAAGGTGGATGTGGACACATGCCTCGATTGGATCTACATCTGCTCTGCAACTTTGTCCCGGACGGCCAGCCCTATATCCAGATGATCAGACTGATCTGCGCATATAGTTCGTAGGGCTTGAGACCCCTCCGTGGATTACGGAGTACACTACTGCTTTATCTTGCGTAAGCCATTACCTTCCAAGTCAGGTATTGGTTTGGCATTGACTCTGCCTTCATCTCAGACGTTTAGATGTCTAGGCCCAAGGAGGACGTTGTATTTCTACTCGCGGGGTGGGGAGAGAGAGATGCACGGTGATTAAGAGCTGGAAAGAAGACGGAAAGAGAGGAAAATGGAGAGAGGAGAGGGAAAAAGGGAAGAAAACAACAGCAACAAAGGACAAGAATGAAATCTCCAGGACGATGAGGTTTTACTGCAAAGACCAGCCTCTGAATATCGCACCAGTCAGGAAGGACGGTCGGAACGGGTCCTGGCAAGCCGAGCCGCCAATGGCAGATTCAAACAGATGAGATTGATATCTTCAAGCTCCAATTTTGCACCCGCGCGACACGGCCCTTATACGGTGTGGGCAGCCAGTCAGAATCAACACACCATTTGCTGACTGGAGCGGATATCCAAATCCGTGGACGGGGTCGCTGGATCCCGTCCACGGGTACGCCGTGCTTCGGACACGCTGGCGCTAACAGCTAATATGGTTGGACTCGCGGCTGAAAATTGGCCCGAGGCTCCTGAAAACAAATTCCAGCACATTGAGATGAGCAATTACCTATGTGGGTAGCTCCATAGCCGATCACTCGACCCGACCAGGTGGGTGCGCTTGAATCGGTCTGCAGGCATAGCATAGAAGATGGCTGGGGGTGATATGTTGGCGGGATGCGCGAGCACCTAGCTATGGTGTGATGTTTAACAATACTTTACACCGTACTTGTCAGGCTGCAACAAGGAAGTGTACTTTGTCCGGCCTACGGAGTTACATGTGCGGCTGGTGGAGCTATGGTTCGCCAAATCTGCCTGTGACGGGTCCACCAGGGGATGGCCAGAACTTCACCGCGACAGGGGGCCACGCACAAACATGTCAATTCGCTGGTGCCCGGGTGATGCAAGGGAGCGGCATGAGTACTGGAGTCCTCCGTAGCTCCGAGATGAAATGCAGGGTACTTCGACCGATGACTGTACTTCGAGACGCCTTAAAGCCGACCTCAGTCCCATGGAAAGGAGAGTTTCAAACCCGCTAAGAAAGACGCGGTGAATAAATTAAATCGTCAGAACCTAATCTTTGTTTTGATCTCGATGGATTTCGATGGATTTCACCGATCCGAATGTAGATCAGATCGCCAGATCGCGTGGATCTATATGACACATAACCCTAGGGCGGCTGATACGTGTATCTGGATCTCATATAGTTTATTCGTGATATTCAGGGGAAGTGTTCAAGGACCTCCGACGTCCAATCACGGCGTCTCCCATGCTGACTCCAAGACGCGGTGAGAGCTGAACTTCCTTTTTTCTTGTCTTTCCCTCCCCTTTCCCGCCTTGGGATGCATTCTTGTGCGGGCTACTGATTTTTGCCCGAGGCCGACGGAGCCAACCGAAGAACACCGAGAGAAGATCGTGAAAAGCGTCCCAGACTCCCGTGCTCCGTAGTCGGCGCTCCACATGAGTCTTTTTCCAAGTTACTTTTACCAGGCCTTTTACTAGCTGTAGCTCCGTGTCCGTGGAGTACAAAGGATCACTTGTAACCTGACCGCTGTACTCCGTACACATGACATCAGATGCAGGTCAGCCAAAGTCTAGTATATGATAGTTGGAATAGTATCTCTGCTAGGGGGCCTAGGCAGCTGATGATTTGGAACAGGGATTTGATAAATCCAACAAGTACATTGTTTGCTCTCCAGGCTATACGGAGTACCTGGCTCTAATGGCTCTAATGTACTTCTGTAGTGTGGTCATCCCCGGTCCGGTGATTGGCTCATGTTAGTGCGACAGATCTGAAAAAGTCACCATTGGGCGAATTCAGGGCGTTTCTGCTTCTGGTTGCTACGGTCAAATAAAATAATTAGAGTAATAAAAAAAGCCCAATAGCGTAAAACTAACAGAAAAAAAGGAAGTACCCAGTTGTGTAGAGCTGAGCGTGCAGCGCGTACAAAATCCGACAGATCGGCCCACTTTTGCCTCTTTATTTTTTGCTTCACATTTTCTCCTTTTTTCCCCTTCGCCAATCTTGTGAGTCACTTTCCTGGGATATAAATTCCTCTTGGTCTTCTTCGGAGATCATCATTCTTCATTTAATATATCTTTAATACTAATTGGTTAGCCTTTGTTTTCACAATGCCTCTTGTCAACACCACCGAAGTCAACGAGGACACTCGTGGTATGTGCCCATTGGAAGCTTCACACGGTCGTGAGCAGTCTGAAGTGTTAGTGGCTAATTGAATCTACAGTCCTTGGATACGACCCTCTGCTGTCTCCCTACTACTTGCAGAACGAGATCCCCGCGGTGAGTCACTTTTTTTTCCCAGCTGTTCACCCCGCTTTCCGCGCGAAAACCGCCCACATCAAAATAAAAATTGCACCGACTGACAGGATGCTTGCAACAGCCCGCTCGCGCCACTGAGGCCGTCCGCGCCGGCCGTGATCAGGCCGTCGAGATCATTGAGCAGCGCGATGACCGCCTGCTCGTTGTCGTGGGCCCCTGCTCCATCCACGACCCCGACACCGCGCTCGAGTACGCCCGTCGTCTGAAGGAGATCTCCGACAAGCTCAAGAAGGACATCTGCGTCATCATGCGCGCCTACCTCGAGAAGCCCCGTACCACCGTCGGCTGGAAGGGTCTGATCAACGACCCCGACATCGACGAGACCTACAACATCAACAAGGGTCTCCGCGTCTCCCGTAAACTGTACACCGACCTGACCAGCACCGGTCTCCCCATTGCCTCCGAGATGCTCGACACCATCTCCCCCCAGTACCTGGCCGATCTGATCTCGCTGGGTGCCATTGGTGCCCGCACCACCGAGTCCCAGCTGCACCGCGAGCTGGCCTCCGGTCTCTCTTTCCCCATCGGCTACAAGAACGGTACCGACGGTAACCTCACCGTTGCCGTTGACGCCATTGGCGCCGCTTCCCACCCCCACCGCTTCCTCGGTGTCACCAAGCAGGGTTTGGCCGCCATCACCAAGACCGCTGGTAACGAGCACGGTTTCGTCATCCTCCGCGGTGGAACCAAGGGTACCAACTATGACCGCGCCAGCATCAAGGGCGCCCGCGAGGCTCTCCGCTCCAAGAAGCAGCGCGAGGTCGTCATGGTCGACTGCTCCCACGGTAACTCCAACAAGAACCACCTCAACCAGCCCCTTGTCGCCAAGGAGGTCTCTGATCAGCTCCGTGAGGGTGAGACCGGTATCATCGGTGTCATGATCGAGTCCAACATCTACGAGGGTAACCAGAAGGTTCCCCCCGAGGGAGCTGAGGCTCTGCTCCGCGGTGTCAGCATCACGGATGCTTGCATCAACTGGGAGATGACTGTTGACGTGCTCGAGGATCTCGCTGATGGTGTTCGTGCTCGTCGCGCGGCCCTGAAGTCCAACGGCAACTAAGTGCGTAGCGGGGATTCGAGTTCTCTGTTCGTCCGTGGAGCTGGCATTAGTAGATGCTGGATTTTGCGTTTTCCTCTTTCAGCGATTTCCTTTGTAACTTTTTTTTCCTTTTGTGTGTGGGTGCCAAAAAATACGAGGTTTTCGTTTTTCTGGGAAGAATTTCGTTGGTAGTGGGATATCCATGGTGAAAGAAAAAGTTATGCTTGAGAAAGGCATCAGCCCCTAGATATTTATCAAATTCTAAAGTGTTTTTCCACGGCTTGTCTTTCCTACTTATAGGCCTCCTGATTTTTTTTCTCGCTCCACCGTGCGTGGACCACTCGTGGTGTCTGAACTGTGTGCGGGAAAGCGCTCTGCCGGAGCTGAAAGATGGGTCCCCTCCCGATTTGGGACTTAGTGCACACCCTTTGGGATTTGTTTCGGCTAGACTCGGTGCTTGTTAGTCACCGGGGAGTGTTAATTCGACATCTCGAGCTTATGTGGGTTGTGGCTTGTCATGGGTTGAACTACAGTCATCCTACGGAGTACAATCGTATGACCGAACACAGGTTACTTGTAGAAGATGAATTGAGAGCAGATAGAAACAGATCTATGTACTGTACACGATATACATGGAGACCGGTCCAAACACTCATGACAAATGTCAGACAGGCCGTATAGACTGGAAACACATTCCAGCAGAAAACGAGGAATTAAAAAAACGCCGTGAACCCCCTGGGACGATGGAAGCTGGCCACGACAGTGACCGTGGCTTGCTATGCAAGAGAAAAAGGTATTGTGGATGTCGAAAGGTGATCGGCAGAGCGGTAGATGGAGTCGGTTCATCTGCGCTTGTGTGATGTCCGTCCAATGCGCGTGCTTGTACGACGTACGAGTAGACGCTGAGGTCAGATCAGCATAGCATACGGGTCCTCGGACTCGTATGCAGGCAAGTCATGTCTACCCCACCCGTGCGCTGCCGTTCGTGTGGTTGCGTTGAAGCAGGTCATTGTCCATCTACCGCCCTGTCAACCAAGAAGTCCAGCCCTTCGTCTTGGTCTTGGCTGCCTCCTCCACATGCTCGGCCATAACGTCCAATTGACCGGGCAGGGGAGCCCCGGTCTTTGCAGAGGCGGCATCAATCGCGTGCTTGGCCTGCAGGGCCTCAGTGACACTGCCCTGTTGTTCCGCGCCCGCCGCCAGTGTGGGTGCAGCACCGCTGTCTTCCGTGTTGAACTTCTCGAAGAGGAATCGCTTTGCCTTCGCCCAGGGCTTCTGTGCCTTTTGCTCATCGCGCTTCTGCTTGAGGATATCTTCAATCTTCTCTTTCTTAACGAGCTCCTCCTGTTCGATAGTGGCGGTGCCGTTGGCGATAGCAAGCTCGGCCGCTCGGAGGCTCGCGACTTCGCGCTCGATCCAGAGTTCGCGTTGGCGGCGGTTATACATAGTCAAGGAAACAAACGTGTAGACGGTCAGGGCAGCACTGACACCTAGTAACCAAAGTAATCAGTACCAAGCACGGGTCAAACCGGGAGCTGCATGGATGCATTGAAGCAACCGTACACTGCAATCGTCCGCCGCAGCATCGCTGCTCGACTCGGGGCAGGAAACGTACCAGATGCAGCAATCAGAGAATAAACCAGTCCCTTGTGCGCCTTGTTGGCGAACTTCCGCCCAAACTCGATGAATCGATCCGCGCCGCTTCCCGCTACCTGTGCCTGCTTTGCAGCCCGTGCCTGGGCTCGCAGTCGCTCCACCTTCTCCTTGGGTGTCTCCGGTTGTCCATTGGGTCCGTTCTGTGGTGATGCGTTCTTAGACTTCTGTGCGGAGAAGTCGGGGGCGCTGCCGGTCTTGGAGCTGGCGTAGGGCCCAGTGGCCGTGAACCGCGTTGCGTCGGCGGCTGATCGGGACATGGCGTGTTATCCCGTGTTCAAGAATCTGGTCAAGACAGGATATTTCTGACAGTTCGCCGCGGGTAGGAGGAGTCTGTTGTGGGGATTGAGCTGTGCGACGTTGAAAGCCGGGGATTGGAGGTGGTAAATTTTCACGGGTTGTGCCAAGACATCCAAACACCTTATGATATATGCGCCTCCGAGATCCCGGCCACCTTGCTGGACTCTGTATAAGCGGGATTCTCGGTGTCTTCGCTCTAATAACTACTCTTCTTGCATGCATCTGAGAAATTCATATCCAACTGATCTTCGCCTGAGTTGATCTTGACTGCCAGCTTTAACCGTCATCATACATCATCCCTGGGATCGACGTCCTTGTTTTGATTCCCCGGGTCTTGATATTTCAGTCCATCAGATCGTCACTTTTTTTGGCTCTTCAACATGGCAGAGATGAACTATAATGCCGCAGACTTGAGTTCAGTTCTACAGACGCTTTCAAGCCTGGCCCCTCAAGCTCAAGCCTCCCAAAATAGCACATCCGCACCCATTCCACAGAAAAGGACATTCTCGAGTGCCAATACCAATGCGCCAGCAGTCCGAACTCAGGATCCACGCCAGACCCAGGATCCGCGCCAGACTCAACCTAGGCCATCACCCTCAAACCATTCATCCACCTCAACATCAGGGCCAAATTCCTCGACCATCACTACATGGCCTTTAGCGCTCCGCCATGTCATGCGCACTGTTGGTCAGAATGAAGAGACACAATTTCGGATCCGCGGAATGATCCGAAGCCAGCACCACCATGAGCAGAGCTGGTTTAATAGCCGACAGGCGTTGATCAAACAACAGCAAGGACGACCTCAAAAGCAGCGAGAATTAGAGGCGGTTCTGTGAGTTTGGATCGCGGGTCATCACACTTACTTACTTGCTGATACCTCACTAGACGCTCGATAGGTGCTCCTGTCAAAGATGATGATGGTGCTGTATGCATCCACTTTCCCAGCCTTGATTTCTCTGTATTTACTGACCGCGCCACAGACGGAGAAGGAGCTCGCCGCAGAACTAAAAACTTACGATCTCAAGATCCATGCGGCGGCTGTGAAAATGGCAGACGCTCTCGCTGCTGAACTACGAGGAATGGATATTCCGTTCTTTACGCTTCGCAAAGATCTGGTGAAAAGCAGCCCAAATACGGGAGACTCTAGCCAAAGTAAAACAAGCACTGCGGCAGCTTCATCTTCAATCACTGAACCTGAGCTGCTGGAATTACAAAAGCGCATGCTTGGATTGCTGGAGGACCTATGCAAAGAGTAGAACACTACTCAAGAAACAAGGATGCGGTTTCGATTTCGCGGTTCTCCGTGTATAGTGTTCGCCTCTCGACTAAATTGGACCCGTGTCATTGAGACTCATAGATCAAGGGTTCTTATCAATGACCTCCAGATTCTTGATTTGGAAAAGCGTTGCTGCACATCAATTAGCGTCGTGGTCCAGAACAACCCAACTCAACTACAGCTTCTCGCCGATGTGGACACCAGACCACATGCCAGGGTGGAACGCAGCCGGGATATTGAACACTTACTTCCTGTGGGACCCGGCGTCCCACTGCTCCCCTCCATCTGCAGATCAATGATCAAGTTCAAAGGCTCGCCAACCAGTCCTCCAGCATACTGCGTGGTGACCAGCGTTCCATCGAGGTAGAAATTGACACTGACATCGGCACCATTCTCATCCCGCAACTCAGCCTTCACGGCGTGAAACTCCGTGGGAGACGGATATTCCACATCCTTAGCCTCGACCTCACTCGACGAATTGAAGGTATTGAAACTGATATCGCCGGATCCTTTCCACTCAGCGATATCAATCTCAGGGGGCCAGGAGTTGACTCCATTGAGCCAAAACGCAGGCCACGTGCCCTTATCGACTGTTGCGATGAAATCGACCGAGAAATCCAGCCCGCCGCCACTTTCAACGGTGAACTGCTGCTTCGCGTACACGGTTCCGGAGTCATACGCGTAGTCCGAGGCTCCGGTATACGTCGCGTTCAAAGTCAGAGTGCCGGCGGTGGAAATCACCGCATTGGACTCTTTCATAATGGCAGCGCCATTGTGAGTGTCGCCCCACGGGTAGCCGTAGCTGAAATACTCAGTCAGCGAGGAGGTCGAGTCGAAACACGAGGTCGGAATCAGGGTGGTGTCGCGTTTGGCCAGTTCGCGGGGCAATGCGGATGCCAGGCATGGGAGGGCGGCGAGGATGTATGAAGAATACATAATTCTATGCTTTCCTGTGAAGACTGGTTTGGTTCGGTGGCAAGCCGCTTCAACTTATAGGCGCTCATTGTGCTGTGAGACACCGTTGCGCGTAGAGAGATCTGCATGGCATGATATTGTCCGTAGAGCTAATGCAAGATTCGGTAAACAATTATCCGAGTCTGTGGCTGTGGGATCGACGAGATTCAGGGCAGTCTTTGTCGTAGTGGCCTGCGCCGGAAACTTGAATGTTCATTAAGTCGACACCCCGCTCGGACATGGATACTTTTTAGGAGAGTGATTTGCACCCCGCCGGAGCTCCTGTTGATGATGTTACTCTTCAGCCCTCTGTTCTAAACGAAGCAGGGCTTGTGATGCTGTGATGCTGTGGTGCTGCATCGGGTGAATTTCCGAGGTAAGACAAGTTTGTACCTGGAGTAATCGCCTTGGTTTTGGATCAAGGATTGACCACATTGAAACATCTAGCGTATGCCGGAGCTCTAGGGTGGATTCAAGCTCCCTCCGACGTCGGTGAGGCCGATGAGTGAACATCTGTCTCAGGGTCGATCATCCGCGTTTCAAGTGGGCTCAAACACGGCTTTTTCTGTCAGTCTTCGGGAACGCCTTGAATCCCAAATACTCCTTGCCGATCACCAGATCACCAGATCAGTGTTTTGTCTGCTCTACCTAAATACTTTCTAATGATATAGATGGGTATCTTGAAATGACATTTCCTATATTGTGGGAATTTGGCTGTCTCTCCAATCCTTACAGGCTCGGATCAAAGCCTTGAAAACGAGATGTCCGCCAAAAAAAGCGTCTCTGAAATTTACAGTCTCAGGGTCCAATATTGTTGTGTCGATATCAATATTATTGACTACCATATTCCCTCTTGATATCCATCGTTCAAAGCTGTGGATGTGAACGAGATGACGTGCAAGGGCGGCTGACATACTCCGCCTGCGTCAATCGCCGACCGAACGTTTCTTCACCCAACATGACTCCAAGGACGAAATCGAATGGGCTCGCATCGCTCGCGTGTACCGAGTGCAGGAAGCAACATCTAAAGTGCGATGCTAGCAAACCCTCCTGTTCACGATGTGTACAAAATGGGCTTCCCTGTCAATATCTACCCTCTCGGAGAGGCGGCCGGAGGAAATCCCGACAGGAGAGCCCATACTCGCGCAATCCAGCGAACGTGAGTTTTTTCTTCTTTTTTTTCAGCTTGATCTCTTCCAATATTTAGCTTGTACTAAAGAGAAATACAGACTGGATTCCGGCCTGCAGTTCCAGTCTTGCCGCTTACCCCTGCGCAGTCTACGGGGAACCCTCAAACAGACAGGGGACTTTCTCTTCCCACTGAGCCGGTTTCTTGGCCAGTGATGCTCCCGAGGAATGCTGCCCAGCAACCCATAGAATCAGTGAGCAAGCATTCGCTCTTTGACGAGCGATTGCCTCGAGTCTATTATGAAAACTTCCATGTCGCTCACCCGGTCTTGGTACCGAGCTCCATGTATCATGATCGGAATTACCCTCGCTTTCTCCAGCTCGCGGTGCACTTTGTGGGCTCTCACTATATTTCCTCGGTGTCTAGCCAGCCCTATAAAGACCAAGTCATCGCCGAGTTGAAGACTAATCCGGATCGATCGGCTTGCATGGTCCAGGCTTGGCTCATTCTTTCCATCGCTCTGTATGCACGCGATGAATGGCAAGAAGCACAAGAAGCACTTTCGAACAGCATCGATATTGCTTTGGAGATTGGGTTGAACCGTTGGTCATTTGCTTCGTCTGCGAACGCTGAAAGGTCTATCGAAGCCGAGAGCATGAGGCGGACATGGTGGGAGCTATACGTTACCGATATCTTCATGGCGGTTCCGCTTAAGACGACGGCTTTCCGATGCAGCACCGTTACCCCGGAGGTTGCTCTACCCTGCGAAGAGTCCGCTTACAACAGTGGCAACGAGGTTCCGAAACCTCGACTGATCATTGAATTCAAGCGCAGGATTCTCGCCGCAGAAGATACTGTTTTCTCGTCTTTCAGCTATCGAATTGAGGCAATCAATATCTTATATCGGGTTCTGGTGCTGAACCGAATGCGAGACTGCCACAGGGATCATCTTCAAGCCGTTGAGAATGCTTTGGTGAGCTGGATTAACCATCTACCGCCCAAAAAGCTCGATATCGTCGATTCATACGGTAATGTCGATGAAATGATGTTCCAGGCACATTTGACAATAGCCTACGCTGCTATGCTCCTACACCTCCCACGGAGCGATCTCCCAGCTGTTCTGTCCCAATCACAACCAGATGACAGGTTCTGGCCGGGCCTGACGGGTCAACTGTCGTCAACCTTCAGCCGTCTAGTTCACAGCATCAAGGCGACAGAGGCATCTCGACGAATCTCAGATTCCATTTCGATTTGCCCCAACGTCTCAAAACACACCCCGTTCATCATTCCCGCCCTGGCCCTCTGCGGTCTAATCCAGCTCGCCACCTCAACTAGCCATTCTGAGGAATGTTTCGACCATCATTGCAATCGGGTCACTCTCATTTTAGGATGTCTCAAAAGCACACAGCGCACGTGGAAACTCACCGAGTCCGTCTACCACAGCCTTCGGTCCTCTGCAGCAGATGTCTTATCAGACTCCATAACGAAATGGAATGCAGAACCTCTCCATCGATTCACTCCGGCAGCCACAACCCCAAGCGATGATCGTCCTAGCAGCGCGAACCAAATCGCCGCCATGTCAGACGGCCACGACTTCATGCCGCCGGAGTTCTCTCCTGCTTTCATCGATCCCTCGTGCTACAACGCATCCTTCTTCAGCGCCATCCCTGACTTTGATATTAATTAAATCGGCTATACCCGGGTTGTTCCCAGTGAATCAAAATATCACAGATGTCATTTTACTAAAGGGTTTCTCGGCACATCAGCCGGCGTCGTCATCTAGCATTTTATTGCATATATCGCTTCGTAGAATACGCCCAATATACGTCAGATAGGGATTCGAGATGATCTATCAAGAATCCTCCTTTGTACTTTGCGTCAAACGCCGATTGCGCGTTCGCCGATTGCGATATCCTCGAGCTGTGATTGGTCAACGGGCATAGCGAACACCCGAACTTCCCGTTGGAGCGCGTGTCCATGCCTCGTGCAACATTCAAGTACCAACTATCCTCATAGAAACTCGATACAGTCGTTAGAATTAACAACTGGTCCTGGCTAACTATTTCGATGGAGTCGGATTGACCGTTGCGAGTGATTCCAATTGGCTGGGCCGATCTATGCAGTATCATACCTCCGCCCGCTGTACTTCAAGAGATAGGAGTTGAGAAATCATCGGGGTATACTTGGGTATACATAGGTTTCACCGACTATTCCTCCATCGGGTGCCTTTATCAATTATCCGGGGTTAAGCGTAGATCAACCTTGGAAGGTTGTTGGCAATTATGTGTTGATCGCCGGTAGAGAGGTCTGCATTGGCCTCGGATTGAGCTCAGCTCATACTCTTACATCATAAATCACACGAGAGTCGAACAAGCTGCATGTCTATTGCGTTTTAAGTCATTGCGATGGCGTTATGGGAAGGCCGAGGTATCAAAAATGGCCGTTTTGAAATTGGGATTTGAGAAATTAGAAGGATTGTTCTGATTTTTGAATTGGAAAATTTTGGGGAACCGTTTTTGCGCTCCGACCAATTATCGCGTCGGAGGTGCACAATAGACTACAATAGATCCTAACGTCTTTCAACAGATAACTATATACCCCTTCTGCAATAAAGGGGATACCTGATAGCTAGTTCAACGTCATATATGTTCAGGCCTCTGGACACTCTCAGGCGAGACTGGAATCGGTCTGGGGCGCTGGAATGCAAGGCATTGGATCAATCGGCGATTGAGTCCCATTTTTGCGATTGGGATCGCACGGGGATTTCAGGGGAATGAAACACATGCACCATCTCAAAAAGATATTTATCGTCGTCTCCAGCTCGTTCTTCGAAATTAATTTTCCTCTCATCTTTCACAATGCCTGCTGTCGTTCCCCTACTCCCGTCTAGCGTCCTGCCGGACTACAAGCACTACACACCGGAATACAATCTCGATGACCTGGTCCGGGATATCAAAGCATATCTGGGAACTAGCGGTGGCATCTCTTCGGCCGAGGTGGATAACGAATACTTAATTTCGCTGGCGCAGAAGTATATCTCGGATCCGAACGATTGGGCGCGTTATTTCTACAACGACACTAGCAAGAATTACACCCGCAACGCTATTGAGAACATCAATCTGAAAGCAAATATCGTACGTTTTTCACAACTCGGAATCATTCCTTTGTATATTGTCGTGTTGGAGTTAACACATCCCAGCTCCTCCTTGTATGGAACCCCGGGAAAGGCTCTCCCGTCCATGACCACGCCAATGCCCACTGCATCATGAAGATCCTGGCTGGTACGCTACAAGAAACCGTCTACCGAATCCCAGACCAAGAGTCTGATCGGGGTCCACTGGAGATCAAATCCGATAAGCGGCATACCATGAACGACGTGACTTATATCTCCGATGACATCGGGTTACATCGTGTATACAACCCGAGTAGTGACCAAGTCGCCGTGTCTCTTCACCGTGAGTTGTCCATCAAACTTCGAGGATGGAATAGAGCTGACAGAGTTTTAGTATACACACCCCCGAATGCCGCGGACTACGGGTATAATGTCTACAACGAAGCCACGGGCAAGGCATGCTTCGTGCCCCAGGCGAAATCCGTCCCACAGAAGGAATGAGGTTGGATTGGTCTTTGCTACTGAATTGCATGAGCCAGTGGAGTAGATTGGTGTTAGGATTAGCTTGGCGCGGGCGCCAGTGTGAAAGCTTTTAATTTAATGAAATAACGAAATCCATTTCTCGACACGAAGAAAAACCGGTTGCCTTTAGTTGTACCAAGCCCAGCTCTGCCCACACATCGTTGGCCCTCTGAGTTGCCCTCAGATGAATCTTGTATTGCCTTTGTGAGTGGAGAAATAAATGGACTTGACTGTCGTCCAGGATACGTTGGATCTGTTTCCTATCCATGCCAAGGTGGGAATGGAACTTAAAGCCATGGAGTTCGATGGTGGAGCTATGCTCCTCGACAAAGGTTGATGATTCCGAACTGTGTGAAAGATCAAACGGTTCGAAATATTAGGATTCGGTGACGGTGTCTCCGAAGAAATATGACCAGGTGATGTATTTCGAGCTTGCTTGCGCTCTTGTTATGCGCCTCGTGGACGATCTTCTTCGGTATTTCCCGCATGCGAGATCGGGATTCGGATCTTTCTTCGAGTGGCAAACAACAGGAGAAGACCTTACTTCAAGGTGATCGTGATTGAAAGCATGCAGGGCAGCTGGCAGTGCAGCTGTTGGCAGCTTGGTTTCTCCTATATTAGATATCAGTATGATTAGGTACTCAAGACTCCCGGCTTACCAGTTCTCAGCATGGATCTTACTCACACCCAGAAAGTGCGTAGCACCTTGATCCACATGTTGACGTATGATACGCCCAATAGCCGAAGTCTGATGGCCCAGCAAGGATTTTCGATTGTCCATGGTTTAATATCACCAGGCGCTTTCTTTTTCTCCTTGTGGTATCCTGGGCTTGTTGTTTCATTGTCAGGTAATGGAAAGGAAAATGGTTTGGTGTTCGGTACTTACAGGATAGACGCGCGGGTAGAAGGAACACGACTAAGAAGATCATGTTGATTTTGTTGAACGATATGTGGAAAGTTGATATTTCTCGTTGAACGCGTTTTGAAAACGCGATATCACTCGTTGAGTGATAGTTGCAAAGGTAATGTCTCCACAAGTCTTACGAGATGGCTTTATCATCGGCCACGGAAGGTGGTTGCTCTTAGACTATAGGGAAAGTGCGAGCCTGGCCAACATGGAAAGCACACATGAATGAGCGAAGTGGCAATACCGCGGGAAGTATGAATCATTCCTGCGACGAATGTAAATAAGCAATGCACCAATTGATTCGCATGGAGTGGTGCCCAGGTGTAGCATAAGTATCTGATCTTGTGTACTTTGACCTCAGACCCACTAGTTGAATCTCTAAATAATGTATATAAGGTGAGAGCGGCAAACCTTTCTATGGGGGCCCAAAAATGAAGAATTCCATTCACGAAGAAGGCAAGGAAGACACAAGAAGCCATACTTCTTATGCTGCTTCCTCCCAATGATCTAATTACGCAACTGGCAAACTGGCAAAAGATCAATGAAGTCTTATATTGAATGAGACTTCATTGATGCATGTTTGGTAGTCAATGCATGTCGCGTCACTACACCGATCAACATGGAAGAGAAGCACGAGCAAAGCGACAATACTACGGGAAGCATTGGATGTTCGTGCGACGAATGTAAGTAAGCAACGTACCAATTGGTCCACACGCAGTGGTACCCATTCTACAAAAATTTGAGCTTGAGTGCAGGCCTGACCCAGAGCGCTTGCTCTCTCTCTTCTCTTCTCTCTCTCTCTCTCTCTCTCTCTCTCTCTCTCTCTCTTCTTTTCCCCCGTTCGTTTCCGCATAGACAGAATTGCGCCATCTACGCATTTCTGTCCTTCGATCATAGACCCTATCTCTTCTCAGGCTATGAGCACCTGGCTGGCCTGGACCACCGGCATCTTTTACTACTTGCTACGTTTCCACTGAGCAATCAGGGCGTCTTGACCCCACCTGGTTCCAAGAGACCAATCGTTTGATTTCATCAGAGCTTCATCATGGCTCAACCTGTCATCCTTCAGTCCGATCTTTTACCGTCTGAGGTCAAGGACGTGGAGCTTCCGGAGATCAAGAAACTTGACACGGTCTTCAACATTGAGCTGTGGAAGCTCAACGTCAAATTCACCTTACGTCCTCTTCTATTGCATAAGCTCATCCGTCACGATCTCGCACGTCCAGAGGAGACTCACGCCACATACGAAACATGGTATTACTACTCGGGTGTTGTTGCGGGATGGCTGTACCTCAGTGTCTCGGAGGACATCCAACGTCGTCTGCGAAACAATGGGGCTATCAAGAGTGATAATCTGTTTGCCGATACCATGATGAAGAAGATTGAGGAAATCGTACGAGGAGAAGGGATCGCTTGTGTTTTGTTCGCCAAAATAGACACTTTGCGGGCAATCAAACGCAGTCAATACGACTCCGTCCATGACTTCATCCTCGCCGCACAAACTCTCATTCAAGAACTTCGAGACACCAACGTGACGATTCCAATGATCTGCCCTGTGGCAATAATTCTCGATGAGTTAAAAGACGAACTTCCAGAAGAAGTCGCTTTCATACGGTACCAGCTTTGGAACCTGTTTCCTAAGGATTTCACGCAGGAGAAATTTTCCGAAATCTGCCGAACTCTACGCGACGCTGGCAGGGCCGCGGCCGAGGACGAGGACGTGAAGAAGACTGGGCGCAGGCGCAGGCGCGGGCGCGGGCGCAGGAGGGTCTGACTGTAGAAGTGATGTTTTGGGGGCTTTTGAAGGAGATTGTCAGCCCTGTGAGGATGTCGGGGGTGGTTGGTCAGGTGGATGCGCAGGAATGATCCAGAGCTCTTGCTCTCTCTCCTTTTTCCCCGTCCGTTTTCGCATGGACAGAATTGTATTATCTACCCATTTATTTTCTCCAATCGTAAATCCTGTCTCTTTTCGTATTATTAAGAGATCAACCGAGTGGGTCTGAGGTCAAAGTACATCGGTCACCTAGCCCACCAACCCCGACGTAATATCAGCTACGACGATGTAATACCTAGAAGACAGCAAAAAAGACATCTAAAAGGAATCTAAAAGAGATAACCAAGTTATTCTATACAACCTTGGAAATCAGTCAGGTTAAAAAGTGGATTCCAAAGGACTGGAGGTCAAATACAAAGTAGCGGAGGGTCGGAGGGGAGAAATACCGGCCCCAAGACCGTTAAGCTTAAAGTGGATAAGATTGAGGCTGAATGTCGGCGGTCGGGCGGTCAACCTCCGTGCTCTTGCGCTCGGGTTTTGGAGATTCACCTCGTCATCGGCGGTCGGCGGGCTCTGGCCCCGGACTTTGCAGTATACCGAATGCTTATAAGAATTGGCCTCGAGCTATGGCATCCCTGAAATTACAGATTACAAAAAATAAGTCTTCAAAATGTTCAGATCAGGCATCTTATCTCGACCCGTTACGAGGTCCGTCATCTCGGTGATCGCCATAGGCTCCGGCGCCTATATCGCCCAATCCATCCTGTCAACCGCCCACGCCGAGTCAAAAGAAGCACCCAAAGCTTTCGCGGGATTCGGTTTCACCACGCTGCGTCTACACAGCACCAAAGATGTAAATCACAATACGAAAAGACTGGTCTTTGAATTTCCAGACCCGACCGCTACCAGCGGTCTCTCTTTAACATGTATGAACCTCACTCAAGACAGACAGTACCGTTCTAACAATGCACAGCTTCACTCCTGACATTGACCCGCCCGGAAGGGCGATGGCTCCCCGTACCACGACCATACACACCCATCAGCGATCTAGGTAAGCACCCAGCAAACCCCGATACCGAGATCGCAAACTAACAACCAGCAGATCAAGAAGGCTACATCGAATTCATGGTGAAGAAATACCCAAATGGGAAAGCCAGCACGCACATCCACTCCCTCGTCCCAGGCGACACCCTCACTTTCGCAACGGCATTGAAAGGACACCCCTGGACACCCAATCAAGCCCGCCAGGTCTACCTCATTGCCGGCGGCGCGGGTATCACGCCAATCTACCAACTAGCGCAAGGAATCTTGAATAATCCCGACGACAAGACGAAGATTAATCTCGTGTTCGGTGTCAATACTGAGCAGGATCTGTTGCTCAGAGAGGAGTTGGAGGGATTCAAGAGCCGGTATCCGGATCGGTTCGAATATACATATGTTGTCAGTCATCCTGAGGGGCAGAGTGATGGGTTCCAGAAGGGTTATGTTACACAGGAGTTGTTGAGGGGTGTGATGAAGGATGGTGATGCAAAGGTCTTTGTGTGTGGGCCGCCTGCTATGGAGAAGGCATTGGTTGGACCTTGTGGGAGAGCGGGGATTCTGGCTCAGCTTGGGTTCAGAAAGAATCAGATTGTAAAGTTTTAGGCCTGTAATATTAATATGCATCCTTGTCCACTTTTCTTTGTACATGTGGTTCTTCCGGACAAAATGCGTAGTTCACCAAGGAGGGGATAGAAATGCATGCACCTGGGCACCATAAATAGAGTAAAAATCTGAAGAATTCCAGAAAACAAGACGCAATGCATTGCACTAGCCCCGGCAGACTCGAGCCAAAAGCGCCACACGATCGACTGCATCGTCAACGCAAACGCGGCCGAGCGGCAGAGAGCCGTCGTCAGCCACGCCTAATTCAAAGCTTTAGGTCCACGTGTCACCCTCGCTATCTGATCAGATTCTCATTTTTCTGCTTGGACCTCTCTCCACTGTTCTACCACAATTACCCGTTCGCCCCGCCCCGACGTCTCGAATTTGCGACGATCAGATAGCGGTGTGTGCATACAGATCTGGCAGGTCGTGAAGAACCATGACATATAGTCTACTTTCAGAACGGTGGTTGATTGAGCTAGGTATCAGGCTTATCCAGGGGCTGTTTCACGGCGAGACGGTAGGATCCGGGGTTCAATTGTGCGATTGCATATATACTAGGCGAAGCGCGGGTGCGCAGTGGAGCGAAGATCGATTCCTAGAATGTCAACCCTGGAAGACGTTCTCAAGCACTAATGCAGCCCCGAAACATTGGATCGAGAACCAGGGTATCAGGATTGTTTGAACAAAATTGAGATTCACAGTACAAGTATATACAGACATGTGGGGGATCATCAGAAAAGTCGGGCAGTAGCCCGAGTGAAAATATTACAAAGAAGAGATCAGCTCAAGTCCCCAAAAGAAAACCCAATATAGAACCCCCAAGCGCAGCTTGGAGGTCGTAAGTAACAATAAACGCCAAATGGGGGTATGATATGCATGAAATGGCCGACGGCCTCAACCGTCCTCTTTTTCTTTTGTGTATCGACTTGTCAGTCCTCGGGCGAGCCCGGTTCGATATGATGCAAATGCGAAACGGTAAATGCTAATCATGGGAATTTTTTCCAAATTACTCCCGTCCGGTGGAGGTGAGTCGGATTTCTTCCGTCGGAAGGCCCTCTTCGGAAGGGACGTGCTGGTAGCTGCGCTTGCGGCCGCTGAAGAATCGCCAGATAGCGTAGCCGGCTCCACCGAGGGCTCCTCCTACCAGGAGGAGAACGAGGAGGCTGCCGATTCCGCGGATGATGTCGTAGGCCTTGTAGACGGCCTTGGCGACTTCCTTTGCATCGGCGTATTGGGCTGCGGAGTGGTCGCTGGAACCGCTCGAGCCGGTGGAGTTGGTCGAGGTGCCTCCGTTGATGACCTCAGCCGCTTTGTCGCTGCTGAGACTGC
>QAGG01000164.1:0-47312 GCA_003138045.1 Penicillium sp. MA 6036
TGTCTTTTTTTGCCGTCTTTCCAAGTCCCCTTTTAGATATTATACCAAATCGAATTCCAGAGCTTTCTGTCAGGCAATAATAAAAGAGTAGGTCTGAGGTCGAAGTACTAAAGGTCAAATACTTATGCAACACCACTGTATACAGCGTTGTATGATCGATTGTCCTCAATACCTCATGGGGTCCCGACTTTCACTGCTGTAGTAAAAGACGGGTATTTCGGTCTAAAATTATCTGACAGGTACGTAGATATGGGAAGATGTCTCCGACACAGCCGTTGTTGCCAGCGATCTCATAGCTGTCGGTTGATCGTCGTTTACACTACTGCATGGCAACGGGGAAAACGGAGGTTGCCCGATTGAGAATGATCGTCAACACAACGCTATTCACCTCACCCCACGCTTTGATCCTTCTGAGCTCACTGATCGCCTCGCTTAGCCTGACGAAAATCCTATTTTTCATCTGCTCGCTCATTTGAAGACATAATTCTCCGCGAGATGGATCACCACGCCATTCGCCTCCACTCTTGTTCACCGTCACCCCTGCTGATGGGCTTGGGACTAGGCTGCCGGCTTGGCGTAGCGCCAGTCTGAAGAAATGCGAAAATCTTGAGTGTCGGAAGGCAATGGCGTTCTTCCTCGAGCGGGGTCGCCACCTCAAATTCATTTTCGGCGTCTGAAGCCGGTGGCTGGCATGGGTGGACGGGAAGATCCTTGACTCTTCTTTCCTTCCGGGCGTACAGCAGATTGTGCCCCTCCGCAAGATATGGCGCCAACCGGGCTTGCTTCTTTGCCTTTCCGGACTGGCTGTTGCTATCTGCTCATGTTTCGATAAACTTGAGGATACCCACTGCAGTCCATGTACACAGGCTGCAACCCGCTGATCAGACGCAGTCAACTCAATGCAGACCAAAACCCGGCATTATGAGACTAGCTAGTACTATGTATCTCTGACCATGTTGCACAAATAACCATCTATCTTAACTCTTTTTTTTTTTTTTTTTCCTTCTCCGTCGTGCCAGGCGGGTCTGGATTTACCCCCCACCTCTCTGAAACCAGTCTTTAGGTCTCGGCCCTGTCCTCTCGGTCGAGATGACAGCTATCCAGTCAATATTCCAAGGATGACCCAAAACGCCATACGGGTGGGAGGATCGGGAACTTGCAGGGTTAAATGCGCTTCACCTGGGTTTTGTATGTGTGTGCGTCAAAACACATGTTCATGTATGTACTTAGGGAATGGAAGCGAGGATATTGATCTGCGGGTGGCATTAGCTAGGTAATTTTTAATACATACTCAAGCTTGGGCTAGACTAGACTAGATAGTGTAGGCCGAGAGAGTTGCATGCTGTGGGCTGCATACATCATGTATCAGGACCACGCGAATGTTCCCATGCCTGTACGTACTATGGAATCCACTTTCGGCTATATATCGTCCACGGGTAAGTGGTTATGTTCGGATCCACAATTTTCATGATGATCCTCGAGTCGAGGTGCATCATTTACTACGGAGTAGATATGTACATTTCAAATCCTTCGACTTGTTTGGGCAGTGGCCTCTATCACACATCACAGCCAGTGTCCACCGGACTACCTGGGCATGCTAGACTATTTAAAGTTAAATCGTACAGACTCACACCCAACCCTTGCAATCGGATGGTCAGATTAATTTTCCCGGTGGTTCTCCCCTGTACATGTAGTGGGAAAGCAAGGTCTAGAGTTGTATTACTGGGGAGACATATGGTGTAGATTTCACCTAGTAATGCAGTAACACAATGATGCCACGTCGAACCGTTTTGGGGCAATGGCATGAGAATGCGACATGTCACTTCGAACACATGGCGAGCCACATGTATTTGCCGCGTGTTTTGCAGCCAATCAATCATTAGCCTTCGAGATCAACATTATCTGAATCGCTGATTCTGCTCATGTTTGCCCAGTGTTTGGGATATTAAAGCCCTGAAAATAGATTTGAAAACCCCCCAGCAATGCCACACTGCGTGTAATCTACTCTGTAGTGGCACGGTGAATACTATGTAGTAAGAAACCCCAGACAAAAATACTTGTGAAAGAAGAAAACGAAAAAGCCATGCAAGCTTAACCCTTTATTTCAACCTTGCGGCATGACATGCCCTGCCTCTCTGAATAACACACCAGTCGGTTTCAGAATCCCCTACTCTGTTTGGAGTACAGAGTGGACGCGATGAAGATTCAACAAACTCCCGATTCGGTCATACTCCATCCATCTTCAAACGTCGATCATATGATATGCAATCTCACCTAGGCAACTATGTCCATGGGAACAGTAGCAGCAAACAAATCCATAAACCCCTGCTTAGCACATTCCACTCCGCACGGTGTACACGCGGGAGCTTGCATAACAAGTGAAGGGCCAAAGTAAGGGTGAACCTGACCGATCGATTAAGGGAAGTCTATGGAACACTCCCAACCTGCAATCGGGATAAACTGGGGGCGATCGGAATGCAGAGTCTGGTGTGTTTGGCACAGGGCTTGTTTGCTAATGGCTTCACCAACCTTGGAACCTTGGAAGGGTGCCGGGGATGTGTCGCCTTGCTGCTTGCCACATGCGCGCGCATGCGTGTGGTACATATTGTCGTTCATTACCCCGTATTGTGCTCAAGTAGGTTTTGTGATATATCCGATACCGGATGCTGGCTTAAACTCTGTATGCGGCATTGATAGCCCCTCGGGTTTGCGGGTGTATGTTTTAGAAACTATTGTATTATGGGTGTTCCAGGCTGACGTTGTCTGACATTCGCTCGAGATATCCGAGGTATGGCGTATTTGCTAATTGGTTGGAATGACTTGGATCCATGGGTTCAGTCAGTAGTTGTACTGCCCAGGTGTGCAGATCGCAAGGGAAAAGGATGCAACAGCATAATGCATGTTCACAGTATATTCCAGAATAACAGGCAGATGCTGAGGGGTTACTCCCGCCACCATTGACCCAATGAACCTCCTGAGCCAGCCATCTCAATGACTTCCTCGAAACTGATTTCTACGCGGAACATCTGACCGTCGGCAGTGCCGTTTCCACTGCCGACGGGAGTCACAAGACCCCAGCTAAGCAGCTTCTCCCAGGACTCCCGGGCGACGTCTCGGCCCCATACACGACCCGGGGTGGCAGAAGCTCCAGAAACTGAGGCAGATGTCTTGGCTGAGGTCAGAAGGCGCACGTATTCAGCGTATGCTGCAGGGAAAGAGAGCGCAAGGGGTCCCACGCTCTGGGCCTGGGCCCCGTCATTGCCGGGGTCAAACAGAGCTGCCAATCTGGTAGCAGCTACCAGCAAAGCCAGGGGAAGTGAAGATGGACTGGATGATGTGATGGATGTGGAGAAGGGGAGAGGTGGGGGATCCGGACATGAGAGGGTCTGCGAGGAGAATGCTTTGGGCGTTGGGACCTGAGGAACTGGAGCGTCTGCTGCTACGACACTTTGCAGCAAGTCGCTCATCGGAAGCAGAGCACTGGCGAGGAAATCCTTTACAGACTTGGTCTGATTGTAGATCTGCTTCAAGTGGAACTGGAAGTCCTGATCATTCCATAGATGCTGTTTTACAGAGTCAAAATTAATGTTCAATATGGCATGAATGAGATGACTTACGTTCAGGTACTCCTTCCATCCCTCAACTAGCGTTGTCCACTTGTTCGACTCCACAAGGCCACGCTCACCACCTAGTTCATTTGCGAGATCTGCAACCTCGGTATCACCGAGATCGAGACTTCCTAGACAAATATCTGAAAAGTCCTCAAATGACTTTGGCAATGGAACATAAGTATAGCGATGGCTGAATCGACTCTTGACACGCTTCTCAAGCATCTCAGTCACGTCGACCTTGGTTGTCAGCCCAATCACCGCAATGGGGGCTTTGCGAGCCTGCGCGATATCAAACAGGTTATAAAGCAAAGTCTGCCGTGGGTGAGTGACGAATAAATCGAACTCATCCAACAAAATTACGATAGATTTCGCAGCGGTCTTAGCTCCTGCATCCCCAGAGCTGCCAAACAACTCCTCCGGATGAGACAGCAAAGCCAAAAGCGTCGCCATTGTATCGGCGTAAGAGTTGACCTTCGCCGCATCATCCTCGGTGTGCATTTCGCGGCCTAGTTGGCGCCACATCTCTCGCAAAGCTAAGCGGTCGTCGGTATGTAGGAATCCGTTGAGACGAACAACGTGGAAATCTTGATCATGCTCCCTTTTCAAAGAGGAGATGATGGTTTCAACAATTGCCGTCTTGCCGCTCCCTCGAGATCCCAGAAGAAGCATGGAGTTACCTTCGCCAACCGACACGGTCTGTTCAATGAGCTGGTGGACTTTCTGATACTCCGGCTGGAGCCCTCTGATGGGTATATGACGGGTTCCCGAGAGCTTTTCGAGGACAGCTGTCGAGAGAATGCGAACCTCGTTTGCTAGACCCGCCTGGCAGAGTGATTGCAGCTTTTCGGCATACTCTGGTAGCGACTCAGTGACCTCAACTGTATCATGCTTTTCCAGCAGGGCGTGGGGAAGACCCTGTTGAAGTTGCATCGCAACGAGGTCATCCAGACCGTCCTGGTATTCAGGCGAAGGTGACTTCTCTTTCGTCCGCTCGGCCGCCTTTCTGGTGGGCCTTGGCTTGGGTTTCGCGGGAGATTTCGCAGGGGGTTTGGCGATGCTCCTTCTCGCCTTGGTCCTTGAAGCCGAGCGGCGAGCGGGCTCCGGAGATGGCTCATCCACGTCCATCTCGTCGTCGTCTTCGTCTTCGTCTTCGTCCTCCTCATCTTCGAAGTCCGGTTCGTCATCCTCCACCTCTTGCGCCTCCTCCTTATCATCTTCGGCGGGAGATTGTTTCGGCTTTTGCGCGCTTCGAGGGGCGCGTGGCGTTCTTGAGGGGGTGGTGGTCGATTTCCTCCTTGAGGGCGTCACAGCCTCGTCCTCGAATCTTTTGGGGGTTTTGCGCACTCTCCCGCTCGACCGCATTCCCGCTCGCGCCGGTGTTTGTTGTTCTTGCTCGTCATTTTCTTCCGCTGGTTCGGTGGCATCGTCTGCACGGATGGATCGACGTCGAGATGCACTCTTAACGGGCGTGGGGGATGTTCGGCCATTGGGTGACGAGGGTCCTGTAAACACGTCTTGTTCGTCGCCCATTTCGATGTCGCCGTCGGCATCTCCGGAGACGCGCCTCCGCTTCGATGCACGGGGGTCCTTCATGGTTGTGGTTTGACGGGATCGCTTCGCTTTGGCGGAGTGTTGATGGGGAAGCCAGGGGCGTGACCAATGGTGCAGCAGGTGGTTTTTTTTCACTCGCTTGTAGAATCAGCGATTGCGCCAATATAGACCAGCAATTCAATGGGACTCACGAGGCTCACTCGTTGGCGCTAGACTTCCAGAAGAGAGGAGTGATCGGACAAATAATTCTCGTCGGCCTCAGGCCGAGACGCGTGACGCGAAGTCAGGTGTTACAGCAAGGAGGTGTCAATATCTCCCTGGTCTACACGCTGTCTACTCCGTATGTATGATATATTCATGAATATATTATATACGCATGCTTTGCTGTGTGTTCTGCAAAAACACCTTTCGATGTCGCCTCTGGAGCGTGATCTTTGATCATGTCTACTTCCAAGGCTCGGGCCTAAATTCAGTACTTTGCTAACCAGCTTGCCTGCTAACTCGATGTGAACATGATCTGATTTAGGATAATCAAGTCACTATTCAATGCCAATGCACTCGCTTTCAATTGGTAGGTCGGTGATATTGAAGATACCGATCCATCATTTCGCCGCAGCCGAGGTCCAATTCCAAGCCCGAGCTGCGCCTGTGGGGTACAGCTACCTCTAGCTCAATAATTCCTCTCTCCTATACATTTTGATACCCATTTGATTACATCCCTTGAGTCCAGCCATGTCAGAATATACACTAGGTGCCCCGTCCCGGAAACTGGATGAGTTTGAAGAACTCGTCTACGAGTATACAAGCCGAATGGGCTTGGGGGACGAAGGCGTAAGTAGTATCCCTGTTTGCGATACTACCGCATCGCCGTGGCGTTTGGTGCCCATGTAGCACATCCAGTACTGATTTTTGTTCTTATCGCATAGTGCTGGGGCGTCGACGCTCGCAGCTGTAACCTTCGATTCGAATCCGCGACTCGCGGTCCCCCGGCCACCGTCTCATTCCTCTTCAAAGTTACGCCGGCAATGAGCAATGCTATGGGCAACCTACACGGTGGCTGCGCTGCTACTTTGATCGATGTGCTATCTACCACAATCCTACTGGGTCTCTCTTCACCGGGCAAGTTCGCGTTGGGTGGTGTCAGCCGCAATCTGAGAGTGACATATCTACGACCTGTGCCTACAGATATGGAAGCCCGACTTGTCTGTGAGGTGGTTCATGTCGGCAAGAGGTTGGCTTTGCTTAGAGCCGAAATTCAGAGGGCAGAGGGTGGTGATGTCTGTGTCGTTGGTGAACATGAAAAAGCCAATACAGACCCGGAGCTGGACCAGAGAATTTGATCTGACATAGTACCCAGTACGGAGTAACCCTGGCATGCTTAGAAGGAGAGCGATTGTTCATAAATTTGTATAGATTTCGTGCGCACCACAATCAATTCGTGAAAGCTCCAGAAATTGAATCACAGCGAAAGAGAAGTGTGCCAAAGTTGTTATGGACTTGTTATGATGTGGCGCACAAAGCAAATTGAGAGCGTCCCAAATGTTCAAATGTGCTATAGTCAATCTAATGGTTCCCCGATGAACCAAAAGCCAAGGCGAACTCATTTACTCTGCGGCCAATTGCTGGTCCTCCCGGAGACCCTCAACCTTCAACTCCTCACCAGTGGCGCGGCGATAAACATCGCGAACATCATCTGCAAAGTCTGTCAGCAAGTGCTACTTAATGGTGAGATTCGAGTTGGTTCTCCTTACCCGTGGTAGTCTCGAAATGTGAGGTAGAGTCGTAGCTCTTGGAGATGAAGATGTTGGACTCTTCACCGTTGTCGGTGGGCTCGTAGAGAGGAATGGGAGGTCCCATGAACTTCTCTTCGATCTTGCCCAGGCGCTCGAAGCCGGCCTCGAGCTCGAGGTGGGGGTTGGCATCGTTCTCGGCGATAGTAGACACGATGGCGATGTAGTAACCCTTGGGGCAAACGTTGTGCGCGGATGAGACCATAGCAATGTAGATATCTAGCAAAAGTCAGTGGCCGTTGTAAAAGAACGAGGTTTCCATCAAAACTGACCATGCTTGCGTCCAACCTGGGATTGGGGAATGATCAGCTGCAGAGAGTCGCTGCTGTCGGTCTTATCGATGGGGTGGTTCAAAATGCAAATAGCCTTGAGCAAGTATCCGGTGACCTTGGACTTGCTGGGGAAGTAGGAAGGATCGGCGATGATCTTCTTGGTCTTAGTTTCGAATTTCATGGCGTCGGATTGGTCCTCGCGATCCTTCATGGTAGCCTTGATGCCGGAAACCTTGCCGTTCTCGTACAGCACCTCATCGACATCGGTGTTAAGCATATAGGTACCACCGTAGATGGCGGAAAGACGAGCGAAGCCCTGAGGAAGCTCACCGAGGCCATAGAGAGGGTAGATGTATGGGGACTTTCCGTAACGAGCCATAGAGTTCACGTACAGGCGGATGCGGTTAATGGTCTCGACAGCGGCGCCGGGCTGGTTGATGTATCCGTCGGAGGGGTACAAGGCCATGGAGTGACCGATGAAATCGCGAGTGTTATCCTCAAGACTGAACTTGTCGTAAACCTCCTTCATGGTGCAGCTGTGGACGTTGAGCCCTACTCATCGTTAGCTCGAGGAAACCCCCACCGAAGTAGCGCTTTGTTGTACTCACCCTGGTGGCTGGCCGAATCGTCCTCCTTAAATTCACCGACCCACTCAAGGAACTTCTTCGCCCGGCGCTTCTCGAACATGCCCATCAAAGATGAGCGCAGCGCTTCACCAGCATCCGAGGGCACCTTGGCCACGGTCGCCTTGGGGCCCTTGCCTTGCTGGACATAGCTGCCGGCGATCTGCTTGAATTCGAGGTATCGAGTAACATCCGTGGAGACCAGAATGTTGGTCAACTCTCCGTTGGACATCAACAGCTTGGGGACCAGGTCAATGTTCCAATCGTTGACTCTGCCATATTTCTTCCATGGCTCCTCGCCGGGCTGGACGTTGCCGTATTTCTTGAAGAGCTATTGGAGGAATTAGTATAGGCTAGAAAATAAGGTGATGAGCTCCTTGACATACAGCCTCGATGTTGATAGAAGCTGCCTCTCTGTTTTTATGGTTAGCCGCTTCGATCGTCATAGCGAGCTCCCCGCTTCCAGGGTTCACTTACCCTCCATAGTGGTCATTGCGATCGATGTGGAGGACCTTGTTGCCCTTGACACTCAGGACACTGTAGAAAAAAGGACAGTGAGCAAGGTGGTAATGAGCTCCTGAAGCGCAGACCTACCCAGACAGCACACACTCGGTCAAGCCTAAGAAGAGGGTCAGTTGGGTTGGTGAATGGCGGGGTAGAGCAACATACCGGTGCCGAGCACCACAACATCGTATTCTGGGGCAATCTCGTCCATTTTGAATATGAACAGATAGTATAGAGGAAAAAAGAAGAGAGGAAGAAAAGAAGAGAAAGTTATCTCCCCGCGGATCAACGAAGCGGTAAGAAAGGGGAACTATTTGACGGATCCGCCACTAGTGAGTTACCTCACCAGAACGCATATTAATGACGCGCTGGACAATACACTCTTTTTAAAGCCCCTGAAGCTCAAGGAAATCTAGAACTTCAATCTTTCAGGGGTAAAATGGCCGAATTGCAGAGTTAAACACCATAACTTATTTAAATGCAGTAATATTGAACAACTTGGTATGTGTATTTTGACATGCGCACTCTCTCAAAGCTAATGTTACATAGTGATCTGATCCCCAAGAACGACCGAGTCGGCATTATTGTCCTTAGGCACCCCGTCCTTGTGGAAATTGACTCCCGCTCTACTGGGCTCCGGCCTCCTGCGCAGACTGGTCGAGTCCGTGGAAGTTCTCAGGGCGATATCCACTCTCATACATGCGTTGAGCATCCTCGTAGGCATACCAGCGTTCACGGAGAACGTGCTTCATGTTCTTCATGGTGCTTAAAATCTAGCGATCCCCAAAATGTTAGTATATCTTGACCGCAGTGACAGTAAACATGAGAGGATCTTGGAAGCAAGTGAAGTCTTGGAAACTTCGTGGATGGATGATGGTTGATCATATGACAATGGACGAGACAGCGCAAACACTTACCACCTTGTCCCGCTCCTGGGATTCGTAGTCACCGTAGCCAGCGCGGAGTCTCGTTCTTTCCAAATCCGATGTGGCAATGCGGTTGCGTTCTCGGACGCAAACATGCCACAAAGCGTGCAGATCTTCCCAGCTTCTTTCGCGGAGCTCTTGGATACCCCATGAACGACCTGCAACACCGATCAGCACTATCCAATGCATCTATTTCATGTTCTCGAGATATGTGACTAACCATGTGCGTTATCATACTCTGGGAGTGGCAATGATTCCCGAGTAGCAGGGAAGAAGGCCCAGAGTCCGTGGTTGGGGTTGGTCTCTCGACGCTGCATCTCTTCCCGCGAGACGGGCGTGGGCAAAGGCCATCGAGACGCAACTAGTCGGGTTCGAGGTCCAGTTCTGTGAATGGCGGAAACTCCACGGTTTTTGCTCTTGTCGCGTCGAGGATTGGCGCCGACGGGGGCAGTGGAAGAAAAGCTCGAGGATTGGACCAGCGACAAGGTCACGGGGCGATGGAGCGATGGCGCGAGGTAGGTAGGAGGCAATTCGGCCATGGCCAGCCCGCTCAGGCGGCTAGCAATGCGTGGGACCTGCATGGTTATGATAATGGTTTCCCCGGGAAATGTTGTGGTCGGAGATTGATGGTCTTTTCGCAGCGGCAGAACAGAGCGGCAAAGTTGGTCACGTTACCTCTAACAACCGCAATACACGCCTAGACGCAACTATACTGCGTATTTTCTAAGATTAATTTCGTTTTGGGACCTTGGTGCTTATGGGTAGATTAGAGAGTTGTGATGGGCTCATGATGTCCTTAACCATTAGTCTTAGTCTATTCAAGCCTTGAAAATACCTAAAAAGTAGACTTCCCGAGGTCATCTTTAAACCCGGAACAGAGTGCAATCCACATCCATGGATTGGAGAAACTTATTTCAAGCTCCTACCCATCCAAGGTACCTGGCACTTAGGTAGAGGAACATTGTTAGCTTCTCTGTCTATGGGTTACCTACCTAGGGTGGCCACCCGGGCATGGAAGATGTAGCTATCATCTTATAAATTGCTCACAATGAGAAAAGGTGCATCATATCATATCATATATACCTCTGCAAGTACCAACCTTATAAGGTTCTGATCTTACAAGAGATCGTCACTACCTATGTATCGATATGGTTTCAGTACATGTTGTATCTACTTTGCAGGGAGTAAATCAATAGTAAATTCAGTTGACAATCAGGGCTTGCAATAATACCTTTTAAGTTGTACTAGGTTGTACCAGGATTGGGAAGAAATCCGTTGAACGCGGCATATGGCAAGCGATTGCTTCAGGGCAAATAATCAATGCGCCTTTGTTACGCCCTCCGCTCTGGGGCTATAAAACTTTACTGAGATCCCCCTTCTCAGAATAGGCTTGAGCCACTAGAAGGATGAACTAGCAAAAAAATCATGTGTGCTGGAGACCGAAATCCGCAACTTGCGCAGTCTACTCCTGTTGAGTAGACATTGGCAAGCAAAGCGGCTTCCATCGCGGCGGCTTGTGCACTGGTTAGTTGTTTACTTGCGTTTCCGGTAGGCGGATGTATATCGGCTCAAAGAAATCATCTAACACGAACTTTTAGTGTCTTGGTTTGAAAGGGGACATTCCAAGATTGTGTCTAAAGCTCAATGCCAGGTGCAGGCGTCTGGTTGGGTGATCAAACATTTCGATCAAACATTTTCTGTTTGATCTCACAAGAATATGTTTGATCTCACAGATCACGTGGCCTAGCCGCGAACTGACGTCATTCTGACTAAGCATTTGTTTTTGACGCGACTGCCGCTACTACACCTCGTTTACTCATTCATACATGCAATACATTACCACGCTCATTTGCTAAAATTGATCGTTTGTTTTGTTTTGCTTTTTTTTTCTGCTACATCAAGATCCGGTATCGACTCCTATGGGGCGAAACCGCCCTGGCACGAGGGCCAGAAGGCGGTGGGGAAGGACGCATCAGTTCGATGTCCTCCGGCTACAAGCCGCGCGCTTAGCTATCCAATCAGATACTGGGCCCATCGGAGGAGCGCCGCATCGAGCAGCGAGTCATTCTCTCCCCTCCACATCTTCACCAGAGGTAACGCTCGGCCAATGCTACTTTCGACCATTTTCTAAATATTTTCGCAATCTCGCAGGCTACCTTCGCAGAAATTTTGACTATGAATAGGCCAGGTTGGTTCCCACTTTCTCTATTCCCTTCACCTCCTCCATACCCTGAAGCCCTCGTACTCATCGGCTCGCCCTTGATACCATGCTGTGCTTCTTTGCTGGAACACGGGATTTGAATTCAGTAGCGAGCTCTGGATGCCAACGTGGAGAGAATCCGTTGCCATACAGGATCGCTCGTGTGACAAGTGCTTATCGTTGCGACCGAAACCCATTGGTGGAGCATCCGCGGTGTTGACCGAAGCTGTCTGCTTCGCGATCTTTGAGATCAGATCACTTCTCCCTGGATCGCCTCGTCTGGCATCGGCCTTTTCGCTCAGGCCATGCCCGACCACTAGATCGATCTTCGTCACTCCTCTTCCGCTCATTTATCACCCGGGGAATGGCCGCGCAACACAGACGCTCAGGGAACAATCAACTTTTATTCGACGATGAGAGGCTAACCTGGAATTAAATAGGCGGTGCTACGAATTGGAGCTTCAATCTACCAGGAGGATCTACCGGCCTCCCGGGCAACCAACGCACAATGGGAGGATCCATGGGGAGCTTTGCGCAAAGCCTAGGAGGAGCTCAGTCTTCTTCGGCGCCTCTAGATCTCTCGTAAGTTCCTTTTTGTCCACGATCTGCGATGTTGTCCTGTTTCTCCGGGCCTCTGTGTCTGTCTCCGAACTGACAAGGTCGGTGATTCTAGGGAGTTTCCTTCGCTTTCAGGAGCATCACAACAATCACAGTCTCAGACTCCAGGCCAGCTAATGTGGGCCAACGCAAGTCAACGTGCTGCTCAGCCAACACCCGTTCAAAGACAACAGCTTCCCCCGACCTCGCAAGCTCCCTCCCGCTCCTCTCAACCACAAGGCCTCCCCACACCGCAACAATCTCAACCCCCGCACGATGACATGTTTCCCTCCGGCACGCAATTCGCCAACCGGCTCGACGACTTCAGGAATGGCGGGCAGGGCATCAGCAGTCAATTAGGCGTCGGTGGCCAGCCCCAGACAGGCAACATTGAGGAATTCCCTCCTCTGGGCCGAAACGCTGCTGCTGATCTTCCCCTCGGACGCACTGGAGGCTTGATGCAAGGCGCAGGATTTGGAAACTACGGATCTGGTATGTGCATAGCCACTCTCGATTAGTCTCTTGGCCCCGTGTGTAGCCGCGAGCAAGAGCGACGTTGTCTGCGCGATGTCATTCTTTTCCATACGCTCATTGTCTCGATCTAACTCTGTGGCTTCAGGTTTGGGATCATCACGATCACCAGTCAGCCAAGTGCCAAATGGAATTTTGGGACAAGAGAAAGAAGTGAGTTCCGCAGTTAGGTTGCCTCTGTGTGGGTGGATGCTAACAGTGCTCTAGGATTTGGCAAGCAATGGAATTCCCAATCAACGAAACTTCAGCGACCCACCACAGCTTCAGCAACGGCAACCAGAAACCAGCGACAGCCAAGAAACCCCTGGTGCATCCGCAAATACTGAACAGCCGCCTCTCGCGCAGATGAGCGAGCTTGACAGATTTGGATTGGCCGGCTTGCTGCGCATGATTCACAGCGAAAGTCCCGACGTGGCGAGTCTTGCGGTTGGTCAAGATCTCATGACTTTGGGATTGGATTTGAACCAGGCCGAGTATGGCACTTCCTAGTTTCCAATGTCATTGGCCCATGCTAACGGATTTTCTAGACCCCTGCACACCTCTTTTGCCTCTCCATTTGTTTCGGCAATGTCGGCAGTGCCTCTGGAACAAGATTTCTCTCTCCCAGCCTGCTACAACGTCGCCAACATTCAGCCCCTACAGTCTCGGATCCCCGGATTTAGTGATGAGACCCTCTTTTACATTTTCTACAGCATGCCTCGTGACATCATGCAAGAGCTCGTGGCCGAGGAATTGATGGGACGCAAATGGCGTTACCATAAACTCGAACGTTGTTGGTTGACTCGCGATGAGACATACCCTGGGCCCGTTGATGTGGAACGTGGTGTGACAGAACGCGGCGTGTATCTTCTCTGGGATCCTGTTTCCTGGAAAAAGATCAGAGTATGTATTCCCTCTTCTCTTTCTGTGGCCTGGTTTACTGACTCTTGACATCACAGCGTGAATTTATTCTCCGGTATGAGGACCTGGATAACCGCCTTGACCCCAACCGAGGTGCTGCCCGGCCAGTTGGCGTGCCGCACCCTGCTTCATGATTCGAATATAGGAGCAATGCGTGGTGAGAAGACCTTACTCAACACTGGAGTTTGGTCGACTCTGGTGTAATATTGCTCGAGCGAGGATATTACACTGCTGTTGGGAATTATGTGTGATGATCTCTTGAAACTAAAAAATTAATTACGTTGCAAGTGACAGCAAAATTTCTCGAGTTTTCGACTGCAGAGATTATCAAACGTAAACAATTGCGCCAGGAGGTGGTAGAGTGTCGTAGTAATGTTCCATGGGTTTGTCAGTCTCTATCAATATTGCGAAAAGAAGACTGATGAAGGAACACAACAAATGACCTGAAGTCCCGCTAGATATTCTTATCGAATGAAGAGTTCACGGACGATTCGAGTTTGTGCTTAACCACCGGCAATTCAATTTGCTCAGAAGACCTTACCCGTGACATCCTCTTAAATGTTCGAGACTCAGCCCTAAGCCCTGGAGGTGTTTCCCCTGTTCCTCGAAACCTTGGAATAGTTCTATGGCTTGATAGAACGTAGGTATCATCCGAAAGAGAAGAATCAACATGAGCATTTCAACGTCAAGACTGTCACGAGTTTCAAGATAGACGTGGGGGATTTTCTTCACTTTCTTCTCAAGTTAGTGGCTACCCAGTGTTATCCCTAGCTGCTACTTCGATCTGATACGAATACCTAGCGTGATCTATTCCAGGGTGAGATAATGCAGAGACGGGGCTAATGTAAATGAGGATCTCGATTTGATTTTCTAACTAAAGTCCTTGAAATCGCGCCCATCGAAATTTCAAGCTCTAAAGTTTACAGCAATTTGGCTTCGAGTTAGGGTCATCATCTCCATCGACCAGAACACTGCGGTTGTTCTCCTGTGTGGACGCGGCAACATCCAAACCCGGGTTCCCAGTGAAGAAATTAGCGGGCTTCAATCCAACCGTCATCTTTTCAGACGGCATCACTGGCCAATCCTCAATCCTGGGGTTGTGTGTGGATCCAAACGTATGCCAAACGACAATGTCCTTGTTTCGCACTAACGATCCCTCGGTCCCAGAGCGATTCGCAATAGCAGTGGCAATTCCTTCGCCACCAGCTGACTGCATTGTATGGCGGCCAGATGGGAAGTGCTCTTCATCATTGTGGCGCGTAACCCAGACGGCATGTGTTGCAAACTCAGAACGCTTAGCATGGTATGACTCCGGGTGCGCCAGCAGCATTTGGCTGTAGACAGGAAACAGCTTAAACCCGACAGGAGTTCCAGTCACAGGATTGATGACATTCTCATTGATGATCTTGAATGAGCGATTCTTAGTGAAATCAAGATCTAAGCCTCCTTCTTGGTCCACGATGGAAGAGCGCGTCGTGTACCCGACGCCAAATGGATTAGCGTAAGAGTTGATTTGAGCTTGCGTTTTGCCGGTATGGTCAAATGTCGGGGTGTCGACAGGCATGGGATATGATTCTTCAATCTGTAGTGAATTGTTGTGACCATCAATGGCTGGGTCCATTCGAAGAGAGAATAAGTGTTGATGATAGGGAGCCAATACTCCTGGCGCGACGATCGTACCGTAAGGCACATTATCGCCGATATTGATGGGAGTGGTGGAGAGAATTCCAGTGGCGCGGACTTCGTAGTGGATCGACGCATCTTGACCAAAGTGGAAAGCGAAGATGTATTCGTAGTTGCTGACTGTGATAATGGTTTGCAAAACCAAGATGCGTGACCGTGTCACGACGGCGTTCTGAGTTCGGAAATTGGTATGCTTCCACAAAATACCATCATCTTCTTCGTGGCAACAGACCACATTGGGGAGTTTCACCGGGTCGCCCGAGGTAGTGGTGTGCCAGCCATCAAAGTACTTGATATGTCCGAGGCAGTCGCATCCCAGACGTAGGTTGTTAGCATTAATTCCAGCTCCATCGTTTCCAAGGTCGAAAGCTGCTTTGCGTGGGTAGGGAGTTCGGGGATCGCCGTATGGCACAAACATCTCTGCCAGGGAGATGCGGTAGAAGAGGCTTCGACCCTCGTAGCGGATGTTGTGAAGAGTGAGACCTTCGCGGTAGTTGAAACCAATGTGCATAGACCACTTTTCCCACTCCAAGAAGTTCCCTTGGGTCTTGAAAGAGGGCCCCTCAGGCTGTATGACTTGGTAGGGCTTTGTTGTCGTCCGAGCAGAAGGTCTCAGCCCCGGACTGTATTCTGTCTCTGCACCATGAATCTTGCGACGGTCAAATGGTTTTGGCTTATCGTTAATACGTTCATCAGCACCAGAAGGCAATTGGTAGATCTTGGTAACCTTCAAATTCTCTGATACCTCTGCGCATAGGTCAAGTGGATATGCGTAGTAGTTGGCATCGAGATCGTCTACTAATCTCATGTAAAACCAGCCCTTGCGACCTGTTAGATCAAATCCCTCTTTGTTTATTGGGAAGAAATCAGCTCTTGACTCACCATGGTAGTTCGTTGTGACATGTCATTGAGACCATCCGTAGCGTATGCCCATGCCTCAACAATGACTGTAGCCCCAGGAGGGAGCTCAAGGAGAGCGATTTGTTCCTGGATACGCGGATCTTCAATGCAAACCTTCTCAACGGCTTGCATATAATCAGAGTCGATGTACGGATGCTTGCCGACAAGATATTCTTTCTTGATTATAACAGCTTGGTCAAGATCAACCCAAAGTTCGACAAACCTGGCCGCCGAATCACCAGGAAGAACAACCTGAACACGGGCAATCCTGGTAGGTCGCTTGCTTGCGTTTTCCTCTCGGTTTTGGTCATTCAAGAATGGGATCATTTGAGCCTTGGCGGGCTCTTTCAAGGTAATGACTCGAAAGTTGGGGGTCTGTGAAGGAAATTCACGGCGTACAATAACCGCAGCCTAAGTGGTTGTTGGTCTCAGATTCCAAGGTTATTATTGGTATGCGATGCTTCCCTAACCTTTGCTATCTCCTGTGGGGTCAAAGGGTCAAATGGGTGGTTTGGCGACATGGTTGTAAGGGACTGTTAAGTTGGCTATTTTCAAAGAAGCAGTAGTCTCGAGTGTGTGTTACCATAGACAAGAAGGATCCGGCGTTTAAATAGTCAACGTGGGGGTGTTAGAAAGGTTACCACAGATAAGAATGTTCCCAAAGGTTAGGTTTACGCGAATGTGCCAACTGGACCGTTTACATGTTGTCCCCCCAATCTAACCCCACATCCACAAAGGTAAGGATTAACCGGGTCCTGGATTGAGTACGTGCCGCTGGAGCTTTCGCGCGGAACTTCCGTGTGGAGAACCGTGGAGCCCCCTAAGAGAAAGATTAGCCTAGGTTTACCGTTAGAGCGTCGGGTTCAAAAAGGTGGAGTAATTCTATACATCGTAACACTACCTATTATAACATGCATGATATTCATTCGGGTGCTAGAATGGCTCCATTATTTCGTCACCGTCGTTTCTTGTTTTCAGACTATGTCCTGCCCAGTGCCCAGGTGGCTCATCGATTTACAATGTCCTGAATTTATGGTTTTCATCCAACATATATTTGACGATGCTCTCATGTATCTAACTTTGGAATTTGGGAAAACATGCAAAAACCACACGCAAAACAGCACTTAACTAACTTGGAAATTAGAGCATTCTTTGGGCCAACGCTAAATCCTAATATTCCTAACCTTGGAAGTGAATCACCACTCCAATGATTTAGCTAGATTTGCGCCCAGTGGAAATGATGGCTATCCAGTCCGTTTCAACCTCTCCGTCACTGCCATAATTGTCTTCAACATACGCCGCCAACGCTGGACGAACCTTGTGTTCGTTGAGCTCCCTTTGCTCTTCACTCCAGAAAGTTTTCATCATCATCGGAAGCATTAACATACTCATGTCCACGAAGACTGAAGATTGAAGGCCAATTTTAGCCGTTTCAGAGCGTACTTCGATGTCTTCAAATCCACGTTTCTCAAGCTGGGACTTGATCCAAGCCACAGAGTGCCATTCACCGTCGCTTACGGTTGCCAAGATGTCTGTGGACTCGGGAAAAGGGAGATCCCCTGGCATTTCCCGAATAACTCGTCTAACAACAGACATCCAACCGGCTAGTGACACATCAGTAATGTCCTATTTTGCAAAGCGTGTGGCTGGTTACTCACGCTCAATCCAAGTCGAAAATGCAATCCTTCCGCCTGGCTTAAGCATTCGCACGGTTTCTGAGTGGTGGATTAGACATTGAACATGACCAAGGTGTCTAATGGTGAATCTTACCGTCGAGAGCTTTGACTGATTGAGGAAGTGCCATATAAGCTGCACGCAAACATAATAGGTCAGACTCAACGAAACCTGCAGAAAATAGAGAAGAAAACCTACCAAAGGCCGTGAAGATGTAATCATAGAAAGCACTGGGCAAATCAGGGTTCTGTGCATCCACGAGCTTGGTTTCTGCATTTTGCCAGGCCTCATCCTCCATCCGGCGATCTGTGTACTTGAGTACCGCGGATGAGATATCACCACATGTCAACTTCCAACGCCTTTTGGTCTCAGTGTTAAGCACCTCGTTGAGAATGCTCGAGACAACACCGGTGCCACAGGCATTGTCTAGAACTGTGAGGGGCACATTGGGGTGGGTTTGGGATGTTGTGATCAACTTGCTCTGCTCAACGAGGATTTTGGCAAAGACGTAGGTCACCAATTCACCGCGTTTGAAAGAATCAGCATATGCCTCACTCTTGAAGAAAGCTTGCAGGGCAGGTTCGGAGTCCATGGTGTAGCGCGAGGGGGGTATTATCTTGAGACTGCGAGTATAGATCCAAGAACGCATGAAGCTGAGGTAGAATTAAATGTATTTGGGCGGAAATGAAGGCTCTTTAAATAGCCACTCAGGTCCGTAAGGAGATCTTGGGATGTACTTTGATTTGCTTGAGGTTGGGACAGTAAAAGTTGAAAGTGTCCGATAATGTCTCCGAGGCTGACCCAACTGTATACTTAGGTAGGGATGAACGAGACTAGATTCCCATGATTAATAGACCCACTAACCCTCTCAAATCGTCTCAGCTCATCCTGCAAGACCAATCATTGATTTTATTAGCTAGTTGATGCTCTTGGTGCATGAAGTACCCTTGGGCCGGCCGAAGGAAGCTGCTGTTTAATCACGCATACACTAAGATGCTGTCACACGCACGCATCAGTCGAGTGTGTACAAGGCTAGCGTCTGACCTTGAAATAAAAGGCAATAATGTAATCATCCATGTTGCGAGAAGTCGAAAGAAGCCCAGATAGGTTTTTGGTATACGATCACGTGAGACTTTCACGTGACTACAGTGGTCCCCGCGCTAACCTCAGCAACCAGACCCAATTGGGCAAACCGTAAACAGCTCGCACGTTGCGGGAAAACAATCGCGCAACTCCCTCGGCCCCTCAGTTCATGCACTCCGCGCGCGAGCAGCACGCCGTCTCAGAGCAATCATGAGGATTACTGAAATTGTCATAGATGTGTGTATTGACATGCTTCCCTCCGATTTACTGCGCTAACACGTCCCAGGGCTTCAAATCGTACGCTGTGCGTACGGTGATCTCGGGATGGTATGGAATCTTTCGCACCGGCAGCAAATTTGCACGGGTTGGGACTGGAGGTGCAACGCATTGGATGTTTGCTAATTGCGCAATTCTAGGGACGAAGCATTCAACTCGATCACCGGTCTGAACGGTAGTGGTAAATCGAACATCCTCGATGCCATTTGTTTCGTCCTTGGTATCACCACCTTGACCACCGTCCGCGCGCAGAATCTCCAAGATCTTATCTACAAGCGCGGACAGGCGGGTGTCACCAAAGCCAGCGTTACCATCGTCTTCGACAACACAGATACAGCGAAATCGCCGATCGGGTTCGAAGAATATGCCAATATCTCAGTCACCCGGCAAATCGTGCTAGGCGGAACAAGCAAGTACCTGATTAACGGACACCGCGCGCAGCAACAAACCGTCCAGAACCTTTTCCAGAGTGTTCAGTTAAACATCAACAACCCCAACTTCCTGATCATGCAGGGTCGCATCACGAAAGTCCTCAACATGAAGTCGGTCGAAATCCTTTCGATGATTGAGGAGGCTGCAGGCACACGGATGTTCGAGGATCGGAGGGAAAAAGCGAACCGCACAATGGGAAAGAAAGAGCTGAAGCTGCGCGAGATTGAAGAGTTGCTGAAGGAGGAGATTGAGCCCAAACTTGAGAAGCTTCGGTCCGAAAAGCGTGCTTTCCTCGATTTCCAGCAAACGCAAAATGACCTCGAGCGCATGACCAGGCTTGTTGTTGCGCATGACTACATTCGCGGCGGAGAGCGCTTGCGGGTTGCGGGGGATGAATGCGAAAGCAAACGGAACAAGGCGCAGGGCCTTGAGGACAATGCGCAAAAGCTCAAGGGTGAAATCGCCCATCTGGAGGAGGACGTCAAGCGCGTTCGCACAGCCCGCGACAAGGAGCTTCGAAAGGGCGGCAAATTCCAAGGCCTCGAGGATGAAGTCAAGAACTACTCGCACGAACTAGTTCGCTTGTCTACTGTGTTTGATCTCAAGAATGCCAGCATGGAAGAAGAGAAGGAAAAGCGCCAGACGATCCAACACACAGTCGCTGATCTTGAAAACGCCTTAAAGGAGAAGCGCAATATTTACGAGAAAGTCCAGGCACAATACGACACCGCCAAAGCCGAACTCGACGCACAAACGGTGGAGGTGGAGCAGAAAGAGGAACTTTTGCAAACACTACAGACTGGTGTTGCTTCAAAAGAAGGCCAAGAGAGCGGTTACCAGGGTCAACTGCAAGATGCCCGCAACCGGGCAAGCAATGCCGCCACAGAGCAAGAGCAGGGCAAGCTTAAGATCAACCACTTGGAAAAGCGAATCAAAGAAGAGGAGCCTCGGGCAAAGAAGGCCAAGGAGCAGAACTCGGGTCTTCTCAGTGATCTTGAAGGGCTTAAATCGCAGGCTAGCAAGCTGGAATCAGAATTAAACCGACTTGGTTTCGAGCCTGGCAAGGAGGAACAGATCTATCAAGAGCAGACAGGCCTCCAAAGAGACATCCGTGATCTCCGCCAACGGGCTGATGGCCTCAGGAGACAAGCATCAAACATCGACTTCAATTACGCGGACCCCCATCCCAACTTCGATCGCTCCAAGGTCAAGGGATTGGTTGCCCAGCTGTTCACTCTGAACAAGGATCAAGTTGCAGCGGCAACAGCTCTCGAGATCTGCGCAGGTGGTCGCCTCTATAACGTTGTTGTGGACAGCGCGGAGACCGGCACTCAGCTCCTTCAAAAAGGAAAGCTCCGCAAGCGCGTGACTATCATCCCACTGAACAAAATCTCCGCATTCAAGGCCTCTGTTGAAAAGATCGGGGCCGCACAAAACCTTGCACCAGGAAAGGTTGACCTTGCTTTGTCCTTGGTTGGACACGACGAGGAAGTCCTCGCGGCGATGAACTATGTCTTTGGCAATACGCTGATTTGCCATGACGCCGAAACCGCAAAGAGAGTGACATTCGACCCATCAGTTCGAATGAAGAGTGTTACACTCGAAGGAGATGTCTACGACCCCTCTGGAACCCTCTCGGGTGGAAGTTCCCCCAACACCAGCGGCGTTCTGGTTACTTTGCAGAAGCTCAATGAGATCACCAAGGAGCTGCGAAGCAAGGAGCGCCAACTTGCGACGCTAGAAGATAACATGAACAAAGAAAAGAAGAAGCTCGATGCAGTCCGCTCCGTTAAGCAGAACTTGGATCTCAAAACCCACGAGATCAAGCTTACTGAAGAGCAAATCAACAGCAACTCATCGTCATCGGTATGTCTTGATGTCATTGAAATTGTCCATACCATATAACTAACGTCAACTAGATTATCCAAGCGGTCGAAGAAATGAGGGCGAACATTGAGCAGCTCAAGAAGGATATTGCTGATGCTAAGTCTCGGCAAGCAGTAGCATCCAAGGATATCAAACAGATTGAAAAGGATATGAGCGAATTCACCGACAACAAGGATAGCAAGTTGGCAGAATTACAGGCTTCTTTGGACAAATTGAAGAAGAGTCTCACTAAGACCTCAAGCTCCGTCAAAGAACTGCAGAAGGAGCTGCAAACATCCAGACTTGACTCTGAACAAGCTGGAAGCGATTTATCCGCAGCTGAGGAGCAGCTGGTCGAAGCCGACAACACCCTCAGCTCCCAGGCAGAGGAAATTGAATCCCAAAAACGAGAGCAGACTCGACTGAAGGTAGGAAGCTTCCTCATTTTTAAGGTATACAGTGACTGATAAGTACAGGATGCTCATGACGTCGCACAAGCTCAACTAAATGATGAGAGAGCCAAGTTGACCGGTTTTGATGAGGAACTACGTGAATTGGAATCGGCCATGAAGAGTAAATCCTCTCAAATTACCGAAGAAAGCCTTGAGGCGCAAAGGCTCGGCCACCAGCTCGAGAAGCTTCAAAAGGACCAACATTCCGCTAGCCAAGCAGTGGCTCATATGGAGCAAGAGCATGAGTGGATCGCTGATGAGAAGGAGCACTTTGGGCGCCCGAACACGCCCTACCATTTCGAGGGCAAGAACATTGCCGAGTGCAAATCGACCCTTCGGAACCTGACGGAGCGATCCCAAGGCATGAAGAAGAAGATCAACCCGAAGGTCATGAACATGATCGACAGCGTAGAAAAGAAGGAGGCTGCGCTGAAGAACATGATGAAGACGGTGATCCGTGATAAGCGAAAGATCGAAGAGACTATCATGAACCTCAACGAGTACAAGAAGGAGGCTCTTCACAAGACCTGGGTCAAGGTCAACGGTGACTTTGGACAGATCTTCAACGAGCTTCTACCGGGCAGCTTTGCCAAACTGGATCCTCCCGAGGGCAAAGACATTACCGATGGTCTGGAGGTCAAGGTCTCCCTGGGCAAGGTCTGGAAGCAGAGTTTGACCGAGCTTAGTGGTGGTCAGCGTTCTCTCATTGCCCTCTCATTGATCATGGCACTCTTGCAATTCAAGCCCGCGCCAATGTACATTCTTGACGAAGTTGACGCTGCATTGGATCTGTCACACACACAGAACATTGGTCGATTGATCAAGACCCGCTTCAAAGGATCTCAGTTCATCGTCGTCTCGCTCAAGGACGGCATGTTCCAAAACGCGAACCGCATTTTCCGAACGAGGTTCAGCGAGGGTACAAGTATTGTACAGGCACTGACTCCTGCGGATATGAAATGAGCAGAATCATGTGTTGAATTGTCTATAGTTTCTTTCTTGGTCTGTTATTCCGGCGGGGTGTGACATGATGTCTGGTTGGTGTTCTGTTTTTATGGATGATAATGGATTCCTTCTTATGACTTATGCATTGTGAAGACTTTGAGAAAATTCTTTGGTTATAGAACTACATAGTATAGAGGTAGACATCGTCATAAGAAGCGGTAGAATTGGAGATCTCCCGACCCCGACTTCCGACATGCGGTCAAGGCACGTGCCCGCTTTCCGACCTGACCCTCAGTGCCACCTTTCAGCGCGACAAGTTCTCTGCGCATTGCGCTCTTCTCATTTAACTTTACTCCATCGCTTTGGATTATATCCGCCGCCTTTCTACCGTCGGATTACTTACTACACTCGGTATCGGTATCGTTCGGCGACACCTCGTCGGACCTAACTCACTTCCGCATCATGACTGACGATGAACCTTCCCTCAATATCCCGTCACTTCTTACGCTCGCGGTTGTATCATATTTCGTCCTGAGATGGTTTCTTAACCGCGATGATAGTACAGGAGGAGGCAGCCGCGGCCGGGGCCGTGGCAATGTCGTTGACCCAGCGTCAGTTGCTCAGATCGCGCAGATGTTCCCTCAAATGAATACTCGTGATATAATGTGGGACCTGCAGCGCAATGGCGGCAGTGTGCCAGCCACCACCGAAAGGATATTGACGGGACGGGGTTTGGAAACTGTACGTGTAATGAAATGGCATCCCTCTCAGTCAACGGCGTTCAGCCACCGCGGTGGCAAGGACGTCCTAGCTTTCCGTATAGCATTTACTGACGATTATATCTAGCCTCCTCCTTCGTTCCAGCCGCAGGTCGCAATTCCCCCAACCAACACCCCACTGGCTCAGACCGCCTCTTCCACATCGGCTACCAAAGCGGCTGGCCAGGACTTGATATCTCGATACAACCTTAGTGCCAAAGCTGCTGGCCCCCCTGCGGAAGCACCGTCAGAAGTACCATCGAGAACATCATGGTCTCAAAATAAGGACGAGCGCCAGCGGCTTTTGCAAAAACGCCGGGATGACATGATTTTGGCAGCTCGGAGGAAGATGATGCAGAAGGGCCAAGGCAATGTCCAATGATATGAGGGACAACCTGTTGCCAGAATAAAACTGCTGTATAGCTCTTGTTGTTAATGTTCATCCGGCACTTGGCTTCTTCTGGGACTATTATACCCTTTCCGTTCTTTCGGTTTTGTCTGGCATCCCGAGGTCGTGTTCTGTTTATATTAGCTCATTTGAATGCTACGCCATGGGTTTGGGTAATTTGGAACAATCTTCATTGTAACCATCCTTTGAAAGTAGGGTATAGTGGACTATATACATGAATGTCCTTTTTGGGGAGGTATTATTTGCACATGCACCGTTCCAACGCCGAATAAACAACCCAAAGAAATCATAAACCGCTCAGAACTCCATATAATCTTCCTCGTCTTCCTCCTGTGTGCCTTCATATCCGCCAGCTGCCCTTTGCTCGGCCATTTGTTCACGCCGAGCTTGCTCCTTGGATGACCCGATTCTCCTGCAGAAATGTTAGCAAATGTGTATTGAGGCAGATGCGACGGTTTTCCATACCTGAGACCATCCACTACACCTGTGATGAATCCTCGCTCTTCTCCAAGTTCCATCGAGCCAACACCAGTCAAAGCAACACCACCACCACCAGTTGCTGCTTCATCCAAAACATCTACTCCGGATCTCATCTTTGACATGCGCACCTCTCGCAGATCCTTGAGCAGTCTCCGGATCTGATCCGGGTCCACGAGGTCGTCACTCGCAGCGTCGAGTAACAAGTTGCCAACTTCAACCCAATGGAAAGGAAGTGAAGGTGGATCTCGCGAAGATGTCGTTTGCGCCGTATTATGTGGCAAGAAAGGTGGCGCTGGGTAGTACCGATTGCCGTCTGGGGTATACTGCGGCTTAGCCGATGCCGTAGCATCAAGGTCTAGGATGCTGGGTTGGCCAGGCAGGGGAGGAGGCGGAGAGAAAGCATTTTGATAGTCCTGATGCGATGATTCAACATCGAGAATTAGACTCAATGGCTCTGGGTGTAACCATGATGGCGGTATGATGTTGGCACGGCGCTGGCGTTTAAGGAGGAGGGCGAGCCAAAGGGGAAGGGTGGCGCGTCGCGGAGGAGCAAGAGGTTCAACGGGGCCCTAGAGGGAGTCAGCTGTGTAGAATTGGGGAAGTCAGGGCCACATACTCCAAGTAGTTCGAGGCCTTCCAGACGTTGGCGGGGCACAATGGTCACTGTTTCCATCTCCGCGAGAAAGGCGATCTCCGAGGCTGTAACGCCCCGGGGGAGAGGGAAAGCCATTGGGGACTAAGGTGAATAGAATAAGTCTCAATCTCTCATGGTTCTGTCAACCTTGGTCTTTTCGCGATTGTCTTAGTTCTGCAAGGCGCGTGAAAGCGCGTTTGAAACGTTTGCATCGGAGGCGGCGATCAAGCTCCGGTGACCCCGGAACTTCTTCAACTTGACACCTTAGAACCCGGCACTGAAGCATGTCGAATCCTGCAGAGTCGGACCTTAGCCGGTCGGCGAGGTGGCTCGTTCCATTTGGTCTAATCGTGTTCCCTTTTCTCTGGGTGACTCGTGTCAACAATGTGGTCACGGAACCCTACCTGGACGAGGTCTTCCATGTTCCCCAGGCCCAGGCATACTGGGCGCATAAATGGACTCAATGGGACCCAAAGCTCACTACTCCACCGGGCTTGTATCTGGTCTCATATCTGATTTTCACTCTTCGCACCCCGGAAGCGTTGACTACGGACGTCCTTCGCATGACCAACATTGGTGCCATCGCGGTCTTGCTTCCATGGAGATTGCAGACGCTCCTGGATGCCATTCAAAAGACCACCAACACCCGGCCGCTGGGTGCTAACTTGTCGCATACCGTCTTGAACATCTGCCTCTTCCCGCCGCTGTTCTTCTTTTCGGGTCTGTACTACACAGATGTTCTTGCTTTACTCTTCACAGTGGAAGCATACAACTGGGACCTGAAGAGGGACTCCCAGGTACCCACCAATGGCAAACGTAACAAGCTCCTGGAGAACTTCGGGTTCCTGGCTTTTGCTCTATCAGCATTGGTCTGTCGTCAAACCAACATCTTTTGGGTTGCTGTATTCCTCGGCGGACTTCAGGCTGTGCGCACGATTAAACGTTCTTCGAAGAATTGCATGTCATCCAAGTGGATGAACATTGTGAAGCAAACCGGCCAAAATGAGGTCTACGATCCCCTTGTTTCAGGGGCTTCGTTGGAAGGTAATTAATAAGAAATATGCCCTTCGCGAAGGGAATAGAACTAACTTTACAATCAGACTATGTCAAAACTGCTATCTCTCTTGCGTCCGTCGGCTTGAGGAGACCATTTTCCCTCCTTGTCTCCCTTATCCCACACCTCGCTGTTCTCGGGGCATTTGGCGCATTTGTCCTTTGGAACAACGGTGTTGTACTAGGTCAGTTCAGCTCCAAATTCTCAATATACTGAAATCTTTTCGACTAACGATGTATAGGCCATAAGGAGTTCCACACTGCTGGCATTCATTTGGCTCAAATGCTTTACATCTGGCCTTACATTGCTTTCTTCTCGTGGCCGCTTTTTGTGATACCACTGATCAACATCCTCGCGATCAAGCCACTTCCCGCATGGATCAATCTCGGCTTCCCTACAAAGCAGACAAAATACCCAAGACTCGTGGCGGCTCTGATTGTCCTCCCCATAATGCTCGCTGTGGTTCACTTCAACACTATTGTGCACCCCTTCACTCTCGCTGATAATAGACACTATGTGTTTTATGTTTTCCGTCTGCTTTTGGGTGTTCACCCAGCCATCAAATACGCTGCAGTTCTGGCCTACTTCCTGTGCGGTTGGGCAGTCATCTCTGCCTTTGGATTCACTACAATTCAGCGCCCGCCTAGAACCGTGCGCATCCAACATCCCTCTGCCCCTGCTGCTGCTCCCCCCGCTCCCCCTACCCCTACCACTGCTCCTGCTGCTGCCCCGGCCAAGCCTAAGCCCAAGCCCAAGCCAGCCCAAGCACACGAGCAACCACCCAAAGGGACCAAACGACCCAGCAAACCAACCAAGAAGAACAATCCCCAGTCTACGCCTGAAAAGAAGACTGATCCTGTTCCGGAGAAAAGTACTGATCCTACTGACCCTGAGGTCTTGGCCAAGGTGCAACAACACCTTCTCACGCGCCAGAAAGAATCGGTTGACACACCGCGTGTCAGTTTTGTTCTGATATGGCTGGCCGCAACTACTCTCTCCCTGGTGACCGCACCTCTCGTCGAGCCACGTTACTTCATCATTCCTTGGGTGATGTGGCGTCTCCATCTTCCTCCCTTGCCCTCTCTTTACAAGCACCGGGAGACACGTCCTCGCGAAGAAGCTGCTAAGCGGAACTCTGATTTCATTATCAATTCACCCAAGTTTGTGGAGATGGCTTGGTTTATGATTGTCAATCTGGTCACCGGGTATGTGTTCCTATACAAGGGCTTTGAGTGGCCACAAGAGCCTGGCAAGGTTCAACGCTTTATGTGGTGATCTATCTTTGCCCACATCCATGGATGTCTTAATAAGACCCGCAAAACATTTGTACAACAGCAATGTATTATATCTGTTTACTTATAAAAGCTGGCATCAGCCTCGAAATAAACTTCCAATGTTTCGTTAATGTCATATGAATACCCCCGGAAGACCAATCAACCCGTACAGACTTTTGTTGGCCAGTCAATTTATCCAGTCTGAACAAATCCCACTGTCTTCTCAACCCCGATGGCTACGGTCTCCCGAAGATGGGGGACCGAATTGACCAACTTTTAATCTCTCTCTTGGGAGGCTCAAGGATTGCCTTGCTTCCACGCGGCTCGCTTGTGATAGATATCACGCCTGAAAACTTGCTTCAGCTCAGATACCAGCTCGACATCAACTGGCAACGCAGCTTGAATGGCGCCAGCGCCACAAAGTCCATTTTTCCGATCAATGAACCAAGCAAGCGTCAAACCACCTCCCCATGTCAATGTCTTCTCTCCATACCACCCCTCGACATCCTCGAGCGTCAACAACCCACCCAATCCGTGGCCAACCTTAGCACCAACTTCCGTTCCCACGCGGAAGAACACCCCCGCTGGACTGTTGAGTGCATCCTGATGACCCACCGTAGCCTCGGGACTCAATTGGTGCTCAAACATGCTGTCGACAGTATCCGATCGAAGCAGCTTCCCGTCACTAACCAGCAACGAATGCAAGATCTTGATGTAATCAGAGCCAGGAAGGAACAAGCCATGTCCACCGAAGTCTCCACGCGAACGCATGTTCATCTCGCCACCACCTCCTAGAACCGCTCGACCGAGACAGTCTGGATCATCGGGGTTCAAGTCTACGAGTCGCTCGCGCAGATCTGAACGGGTCACTGGGTAGAATTGGCCGTCTGTAATACCAAGTGGGTCGAAGATGCGTCGCTGTATGAACTCCATAAGGGAACCGCCGGTCACTCGCTCGACTATTCGGCCTGCCCAATCGAGCCCTGGCCCATACATCCAACTCGTACCGGGTTGGAAGCTGAGGGGATAACAGAATAGCTCCTCGACAGACAGAGAATCAGTTCCGTTGGGATCGGTGAACTGTTCGCGCCACTTTGCAACGAGGGGGTTCATGAAGTGGTAAGGTGTGCCTGAGCTGTGGGTGAGCAGCATCTTGAGAGTGATGGGCCGGATTGGAGCGTCGAGTTTAGGATTCCCATCCTCAGAGAAGCCGGTCAGAACTGCCTTGTCGGCTAGCTCGGGTGCGATGATTGACAGGTCTCCGTCGAGAGTTAACAGGCCATCTTCGACGCATTGTAGGGCGGCGATGGTGGCGACTAGTTTAGTGGCTGAAGCGAGGTATACCACGTCGTCAAGCTGTTGGGGGCGTTTTTCCCCTGACAGTAGAGTGCGCTCGCCGAATGTTTGATTGTAGACAAATTGGCCCTCCGCGTCGGTGGCGCATACCACGGCGCCGTGGATTTTGCCGGCGTCGATGGCAGCCTGGAAATTCGTCTCCATATCTGTCATTTTGAAACTCTCTAGAGTACTCAGATGGGTTTTTGTAGCGAGAAAGACTCAGGATGCTCGAATGCGGTCGGTCTTGAGACTATGACTTGGGCTCGGGGTCTGTTTTTGGATAAGCGTGAGATGATGTGGGGTTCTGGGGCGAGAACCTTTGGAATACGAGATGCCAAAAGAACAAGCAGTATGGTATACAATATGCCCGGGTGCTAGATGAGTATTTGATCAAGACTGGAGGCTTTCAAATTGTAATTTAATAATAAAAAAAAGTCCCCATAAAGGTAGAGATATGTCCACTTCGTTATAGCATGCAGCATAAAATTAGTATGCTCGTATATGGGTGGATAACGGCAATACGAGTAACTCAATCACAAACCGAATATCACCTCATATCCATCTCTGGCCCCTCCAGTCCGGAAGGTCATATGATGCAGTCGCACACCACGGCTCATCAGAAGCAACGTATGGTGTCAGTGGGAGATCATAGGGCATGCGGAAGCCGACACCCACACCCTTCTCATCCTCAGAAGGCCGAGGAACATCTTCTCTGAAACAAGGAACCATGCTTGCAATAGAGGGCTCCTGATTCTGACAGAAAGCATCATCGCCATCCTCCTTGAAAAGATCAGGCCAAACAGCCACCCCGATCTCCCAACTGCAAATCCGGACTTCGCCATTTGCATTCGTCGCCGCCCCCCAAGCCTGTGTAGAGAGGTTCGCAGATGACACCATTGCCCACTCTATTTCCTTCATGTCTTCATTCGAGAATCGGATGTATGTCTTGATATGGGGCGCTGCTCTGCGTCTGCCGGCTTCACGGGTTGTCTGCTCTTCTAACAGATCGATGTGTGCGCCGGGGGTCAGCCCATCTCCGGCCCATTGGCACAGATGAGGGCGCATATATTGCAATTGCTTTTGCTGGGCAGCGCTCTGGGTCTTCATGTGGATTGACCCTCCTGAGCCGTATCCATCTAGCGAGCGACGAATTTCATCTGGGGTTGGGAATATGATGGAGTACTTTGGCAAGTTGCTTGATGTTGAAATTGGAGCCAGAGCTTTGAAAAACACATCTTTCAGCCATTTGTTCGTTTGACCAAGAGTGGCTACTGATGAAATCTTGGATCGGTTAGAAAGGAAACAATCGCGTTTGAAGCTCATACACACCTGAACAACTATGTGTGGGGAATCATTTTCGGCATTCGAAGTAGGAACATGCCTCATCAGATCTTTCAAAGCAAGCCAGCCCCACAGTGTTTCTTCGTCTGAATTCGAGTCACTGGCGTGTTGTCGGGATGGTACGCTGGCAACCAGGGCAGCACGAACAGCCTTGAAGTCAAAGCCGGCCAGCTGTTGGGTAAGTGGTCCGGTTTTTGAAGGCCCGTATGCTTTCAAATATGCTAGCAGATCTCTTTTGAAACGTGCACCGGAACCACGTCTCCCGGGATCTGCCTGGGTCTCCGGAGAAGACTTGGGTTCCAGAGGAAGAAGCGGGGAGCGCCAGACCGCTTGGGTCATATTAGTCCAGTCTCCCGGAATCATGTTGGCGGTATGGATGATGACTCTATCCGCGAGATTAGATGGAGTCATGCTAGACATGGCACGGGAGTCTTTCTTACTGGGCCAGATCATCATGTCGGAGAAGAATCATCATCTTGGAGTGATGTGTTCCAAAGGGCTCCGGCATGTATGCCACAATTTGCTCAACATTTGGGAAGCGCGAGCAGGCCTCCTAAACACACATCAGTTTCTTTCAGACAGGCTGAATTAGGGAGCACAAAATTCACCTCAACGCGAATCCGATTGGGGGCCTCCTTCTGCCAGGACCCATGGACAACTTTGACTTTGACAAGACTTCGAACATCTTCATCAAAGTTAGACATTAAAAAGTCGACATCGAAGAGGTAATTAAACTGCCAACACTCGCGGATCATTGGATCCCCGAGAATATCCCGCAGTCGCACGGTGTCGACATTGTTGCTCGCAGGCAAGTCTCGAATATGAGTGAGCTGCACCGGAGAGCTGATTACCCGGGGCACACTTGTGACTTTCGATACCGCCGGATCATTCTTGCCCTTTGGGGATGGACATGCGGGATTCGGTGTAGATGGCAGGGTGCGCACCGGTGGGCTGATCTCTCTGTGAAGAGACACCAGTGGCGCATTCGCACCCGAATCAGTCTCGGCTGAGAGTTTGATTCGTTTCGAAGGGTGCTCCATTGGTCTGGATGTTGTCAATGGAAAGGCGGTAGGGAGGCGGGAAGACTGCCAGGTACGGTCAAGCACTGGCGACAGCCGCGACGTCAAAAGATGGCTGTGCCGGGTACTCGGTACAAAGCTCAAAGCCCAACCCCATCCCGCAAACGGGCTGGGCTTTAGGGGACAACGGGTCCTAAATATTAGAAACCTTGCAGCGTAATTTTTTTAAACAAGAATTACCCTACATATAGACCCAGTTCACAATCATTAGGTTGGTATAATAATTTCTTAGCTTATGCGATCTTGAATCGACGTCTAATTTTGTACATAATTTGTTTAAACCACGCGAGAACAAATTGTTAAGCACCAGGGTCCACGGGTCCTCTGGGTGGGCTTCATTGGGGGCCCACACCTGGGCAGCCCACAACTACCTAAAAACTTACGGAGTATATTTATAAGAATAACGAAAGTGTTGGTATTCCAATAGTTGTTAAGCTGCGACACAAAGGTATATGCTGATAGCCATCCGTAGAAGAATCGACATAGAAAGAACGATGTGCATTTCAGCCAGATTCTCCAGTGACATCAACTTTAGAGGGTGATTGTGCCTTGTACTTGAGGCTGATGCTATACCATAAGCGAAGCATGCTAGCCAAATAGATACAAGTCACAATCAATAGACCGACATAGCAAAATGCTGCGACCTATCGGAAGTTATTATCATACATATCTAAACAGAATCTAAGATACTGACCACTTGATCGGATGTTTGCTGATCTTTCTTTGTGATTTTAGTCATGTCCCAAACAAAAACGAGATATCCACCTAGCCAGAAATATATGCTACATTCTAGAAGCCCGACAGCTGTCTGCCACAGGATCACCTGATGCCAATAGGGGATCCTTTCTCCTGTGTGAGACTCAAAGCTGAGGACCTCTTGAAGCGAGATGTCCGAGTCTGAGAGACATCCTACCCGGACAAGGAAAACGCTTTGGTGCATACCAACTGCAACCGCTCCAATAGCCAATACTAGGCTATTAAACCAGGCAATTCGAATCATAGTAAGTGGAACAACCGCTGCCACTGAGACTGATTGCCATGAAAAAGATCCCACAACAGCAGCGCTCATTACTGCTCCCTAGCAAAACGTCAAATCTGCCGTTCACTTCTTTATAGTCCTTCACATTGACTTACAATCAATCCAACATGGGATAACTGAGATAATGTCGACTCTCTCCATTTCTTGATAAGTTCGCTTTGTTGCTCCAGATCTGAAGCATTCAACATCTCAGACATAGAGGTAAATGCAACTTGATATGCAGCTGCATGAAAGGGAAACGCTCTTCCTAAGAACTTGAAAATCATATTGAATCGAGGTTAGACAGCCAGAAGTCTAGATTCTTCCCTTATAAAGTGCTTGAGGGTTGGAACCAAGAATCCGTAGTGGAAGGCTTTGTGGGTAAATGAACAGATCGTCTCACTCTCCCGAATGAAAGATAATATTCTTACCTAGGTATTGCTGGGCACTTGGGGTTTGATTCGGGTCAATATATCGGCATTGGGGCTGTGTGATATGCGGTGCCTCGTATTGCTAAAGCTGCAGCCCAGATAGAAATGAGGTTGGCAAATACATATTATTGGACGATTGCTAAGCCAGGGCGCCAAATAAAACTCGGTGTCTTGGATGGCGCGAACGTCACACCCCAGAAAGCTGCGATAGTACTTGATAAATCATCAAATGACTGCGGCTCTGGATCTTGTATTTTTAGAACTGGTTCTTAGTGCCCAATCAAACTTGCATCCTATCTTAGAGATGAGCGGCTCATGTACCCAAGTTGGGGTTTTACACGGCGTGCTGACTTTTTGCCCGGGTGTTTCCAAGGTTGATCATGCACTCTCCTAGATCCATGGATCTAGTCGGCGCTACCTAATAACTCCTGGGGTGTGCCCCTTCATTGATAAAACACTAAATTTATAAATTCGCGGTACATCACTCGAGTAAAAGCACAACATATTACTATCAAATCCAGCTATTGACCACTAAATCAACAATATTGTCGCCGGGTGTCCAGGGAACTTTCAGCCTCATCTTTCCCAACTCGGTTTGAGCCTCGTGGCGACACAGAAACCATCAAACCTGAGTAACGACCACTGTCAATAATGTCGTCCATGGCTCACAATCAAACTTTCGAAATGTTTCCCTTAGCGACAACAGAATCTACTATTCCACCTGCTTCTCCTCCTTCCTTTTCTGTGTTGCAAAGATTACACCAACAAGTCTACACATCTGTTGCAAATTCGCTTGCTTATCCTGGAAGAGATGAGATCGATGCAAGGGCACCATATCAGCTCCAAAGGAATCTCACATGTCGTTATGGCCACCCGGGGGAGGGGAAACTTCATATTTGTACACGACACCGAGACCAAGATCGCTTTCACATCCAATGTTACAAGATTGGGTTCTATCGGATTGCCGAAGACGGAATTCATCAATTACCCGCCGATAGTACCTACCAACGACAAGCCTGGAGTGTTGGTATCGCGTTCAATGAATTTCGTTTCGTCGATGGGGCACGACGTAGCATCCAACAAGTGGTTTCCCACTGGGGTGTCTACATAACGCCTCAGACTAGCACTCGAAGCAACCAGGTCTGTGACAATTACCTTTGGTACTCGAAGCAAGACGCTAAATGAGACATAGGTCCCCATGACCCGGATATTTGGTATGAACTTCATACGCCAACGTGGTAGTCCCCTTATTCTGGAAGATGCCTGGGGAACTCCAAGTGGATACAAAAAGCTACTCACCGAGGCCGAGTTCAAGAAACTCAATGATCGACAATTAAAGGAAACCACGATGTACTTCAGCCTGGAGGAATTTGTTCTTGAAGGTTAGTCAAATCGATACATCAGGTTGCTGAGAGCGTTGCTAACATGGATTTACTAAAGCCCAATGCATCCTTCGCGAGTTTGCTTCCAGGGGCAAGCACAAGGATGGCGATATTTACTCTAATCCTGGTAGTTCTTATAGTTTGGCTTCTGCGAACTGCCAACACTTTGCTGCACTCGTCATGCAAAGGCTGAAGAAACCCCCGTTTACAAAGTTGGGAGGTTCGTCTGTTTGGACGAATAAAAAGAGATTGGAGCAGCCCTTTGTTCTTTCCTCTCTTGGGAGGAGAATACTAGAAGACCTTAAGGAAGAAGCGGAAACTGTTGAGATCGACCGAGAGATTCTTAAGGATCTTCTAGAGATGAGTATTGATCCTAATAAGAAGCTCGACGATGAGGCTCTGGGCAGGTGGTTTATCTAGTGGATTTAGATTTACCTTCAACCTTGCAAGATGTGGTCAAGCTATGCCCGAGTGGTGGTTAGGTATCCTCCAGGGCTTGAGTTCCAAGGTTGAATAGGCAATTTCCACGAGTGAACTACGGCTCAAAGTTCAAGTGTATATATGTAAATGATCTTATTGAACGCCATTTTCCCTTAGACGCCAGACCTATGATAATCTACCTAGCTCAAGATTCGCGTGTTTGAAACAAATCCATAATACATTAGCCAAGAGCCTACTCATCATCGCTCATGTGAGTATCCTCTTCGACAGGGGCCTCCTCATATTCAACGACTTCTTGGGTCGGCTCAGGGGGCATGTTGTCTGAGAACTTGGGGTCGATATGAAGACGCGCCAAAGCACGCTTGTATGCTTCGGCCTCGTTGGGATCACGCATAGTGATATGCAACTGTTCCGGTTGCTCCTCTTGCTCCTCTTGCTGGGTCGAGGTGGGAGCCAGGCCAGCCTGGGCAATGGTGCGCGCACGCTCGGGCTTGAGACGGGCCTTGCCAGAGATGTTGTAATAGTAAGCGGCTAGCTGTCTGGTATCTCCCTCCTTTGGCTCAAAGAGGGTCACAGCAAAGTCCTTCTGTTCATTCTGGAAGAAGACCTGAGTGCTGGTGGCGTATGTGCGAACACGGTCGTAGCGATGGTACTTGGTTCCCTCGGCACTTTCGTTGGTATAAAGATCTTCGCTATCGCGGTTGGGGTTTGCCAAATTCATACTGGCCCGAACATTCTCAGCAGAGGAAGGCTTCTCCGGTAAGAAAAGTCGATAATCGTAAGGGACTGGACCTGGATCGGGATACAGATTGGGGTTTTGCTGATGAAGTCTCATCTTCGACTCGTGTTGCTGGCAAATGCGCTGCTCTGGGGCAGCGGGGGTCAAGATGGCAACGTCCATGCGCTTGTCGCGCTTGCCACCAACGGCTGCCAAGGGCGCCTTGTCAAACTTGAATTGAACGTAGCCACCGGTGTCTGGGAATCCCTCCACATCAGGCAAGACCGGGAAGAAACCAACGGGCTTCAATTTCGCGTTTTCTGGGTTGACGGGGTTGGCCCATGCGTCCGCCTCGGCCTTGGTGGCGGGAAGTCCGCGGACTTGACTGTTGGTATCCGCTCCAGTGTGCTTGTTTTGTGGGTAGGCAATATCGAATCCCTTCTGGAGGACTTCTTAACGTAGTTGGGATCGTCAACGGCAGGTTTCTTCTTTGTGCTTCGCGACGGTTTCAGGAATGGAGTGATGTGGGCATCATTTCCGGCGCTGCGGTCGACACCAATATGCTGAGTGCGTCGCAAGAAACTGACGTTGGTGTTCTTTGGCGCGGGGTTGCGCAGTTGATCAATGGTCATCAGAAGAGGAAGGTCGGCCGGGTCGATGGGCTGAGGGTTTTCGGGGGCCATGATGGCTAAATATGTTAGCTTGTAGTGCAACACGCAGAGACGGGTACTGTCATACCACTTTCGTCACCTAGGTGAAGTCCAGGAAGGCCGACAAGATCAATTGGCATGCCACCTTCGGCATCGACATCGATGTTGGGCTCCTCTCGACGAGCCAGGTTAGATGCAAACCCAGGCGTGAGATAGCGGCTCAGCCCCTCGTGGGGAATATCAAGGAGCTTGGGAGGCATCTGAGGAGGAGGCAAGTCATTGCGATAGCGTAGGGACGCAATGTATTCCTGGTGGAAACCACCGGAGGAGTCCTTGGACTTGGACATTTTGCGGTCTGGTGTCTGGTCGGATTAGCGGTTGCGCGTCTGGTCTGATGGGATGAATCTTACCGGTCGATCAGCTGAGGTATGAAGGAGACAAGTACGGTGAGATGAGTAGGTGAGAGAAAAGGAGGAGAGGAGAGGAGAGAGGCTGTCGCAGCGCAAGCTCAACCTGGACCCGTGAACGTTGCTTAAAACAGAACGGCGATGATCGTTTCTTGTCGCTCAAGCAAATGGCAACCAGCCCACAGAATGGAGGTATGGAGTATATTGATCTGAGGTAAAAGGTTCCCCGCGTGGAGAGCTCTAATCCAATTGCGACAAATCTGGGACAGACAAGCTGTGATGCGAGACTCCGGAGTCAAGTCGATCATTTTGCCGCCTTACACCGCTAGTGCGTGGAGTTACTGATCTTGCGCCAAAGTGCGTGGTTACAAGCCTCTTGTGTGAGCCGCACGGGCGTGTTCGTTCGACTTAGTATCCTTTGGACTTGCTATATAACTAACTATCAAGAGAAATCCCAAAAGATTCTGATATATATTGGTAACTCAAATTTCAGTCATGCGGCATACATACTCAAGCTAATCCAGATTAATGACTGATGGGTTCCCCTTTTGATACCCAAAAAAACATGCAACTCCCACGCCGAACTCTCGTAATAACATCACGGAATCTTCCGAAATTGCAAATCTAATAGGCCCACATACACTTGTATGCCATCAGTCGAGGGCCGAGTCGATCAAACTCCACCCTTCCAATCCAGCTGTCGTTCGTGGTGTTCAGCTTGCCGAAAATGCTAGCTCCCTTCCAAACGACAACCTGGGGATCCAGCTCTCTGGGCGGTGTTCCGATCATGATCTCCTTTGCAAAGCTGGGGCGAAGAGTTTGGAGTCGTTCTTCAAGGAATGGGTGGAAACCCTGAGTCAGGCTGCCACCGCCGACCACCATGATACCGCCAATGAAGTCTCGCATCTTCTTGTCGTCCGAACGAGCAGCATGGGCAATAGAGGTCAGGATAGCATTGTCTAGACCAAATACAGGCATGATATCATCGCGGTGTTCTACAGCGGGCGGACGAGGGGCAGCAGCAGGGGCTGCTGGAGTGGCTGCACCGGCCGGTTGGGGTGTGCTAGTGGGCTCGGGTGCTGGGGAACCAGCAACAGACGATCGTGGAGTGGCATCAACTTTCAAGGTTGGAGGGCGGATGGGTGTTTCGGCCTCAGACTCGCCGTTGGTCTTAACGTTATTGAGGGGAGGGGCTATAGCTGTCAGAATCTCCGACTGAGCTGCAGAAGTAGGATCATTGGGCGATGCTTCGTATATGTCAACTGAGCGGTCAATCAATGTCCGTCTTCCGTCGATCTTATGCTCATTGTCAAAGATACCAGGTTCAAAGACACCCAGTGGAGCAAGGTGAACTTCGTCGAAAGCCTTGAAGGAATACTTGCGCGTATCTTGACCTGCTATGCGAAGATGGAAATCGAAAACCTGCGGTGAGACACTTTGTTCGACCATTGTACAGATGTTCTTTTTGAGCTCTTCGGCTAAGAGGAAATCATGTCTGCGCCGTAGGTTGATGTCTGCGTAAGGGAGGTGATCGTGAAGCATCATCTTCACAAATGTTTCGGTCACATCTTGCCCACCGAATTTGAGGTTCACGCGAGAATTCTCGACGCACATGCCTTCTTCAACGCAGCAGATAGAGGTCTTTTGCGCTCCAATGTCGACAACGCAGGCTGATGTAAATCCGGCACCGAAGGTGGCTGCTAGACTCTCTTGGATGAAACATACTCGAGCAAATGCAAATTCGCGCATCAACAACTCCAGAATGGCGGTGACGTATGCCTTGTCGTAGAGGTCCGGAATCACGAATACACAAGAGTATTGAGTCCAATCTTTCTTGCTAGTCAAGTGCAGCTGATTCTTGATCGCATCTTCGAGAATCAGAGAGATATCCAGGAAAAGTGCTCTCTTGCTGACATAGTCCTTCTCATTGCACCAGCCATTCTGAATTGGCCAATACAGTTTGTATCGAGGTTTTGAGTCATCGGGCACTCTCAGCGCGGGTTGGCCGACAATGTACTCCGGTGGGGGGTTGGACAGCTCAGTCCATTCGGCGCGCATTGGATCATTGTGCTCGGAGATAATTTCGGGTACCGTTCTGCGGTTATAGTTGACAACCATTTCTTTGGAGTTTGGAAGCATCCTTCGCTTGTTCAGTTTCATGTGCACCTTCAAGTCCGCTGACATCCGGGCAAAGTGAGCAGACCACTATAACTGTTAGTCAAGCCCAGGTGCAGTGCTCAGTCAACATACCTCAGGGCCAAACTGCTTCTCCGGCTCCATTTCGGAGCCATCATCATGCTTGAATCGTTTTGGTTTGGGCTCTTGGTGGTCCTCAGATTCACTGGTTGCTGCCTTCCTTGCAATTACCATTGGTAGCGTTTTTGGCAGTGCGTCACTAGCAAGACCGATGCGCAGGTTCTGACTTCCGATGTGAACCACAATGACCTTGGATCCAGCCACCTCGGCAGGGGTCTCCTCTGTATCTTCCATGTTGGTATCGCCCTCCGCGTCGTCGCCTTCGGCTGTTTCATTCTTCATCGCCTGCTCGCGGTCGTGGTCCTTGGCTTTCTTTGCCATTCGTGCCCTATTCTCCTCATTCTGAAGTCGGTATGCAAGGTTCTGGTCGTCTCTTTTCAGGTAGTCACTTGGGATGGTTAGCATCATCTCCGCATTCCGGGTCCACTGATCCATACGTGTAGTAGTTCTTCTGGTTGATGGCTGGGATCTGCGGCCAGCTGGATAGTTCCATATTGTTGTCGGTTCGCTCCAGGCCTGTGGATGTGAGTTTCTATTCCTCCAGCTGGGAAGGGGTCTTACCTTCATCCCGAAGGGCCTTGCCCGATTTCTTTCCGACCATGGTGTATACCGATGGTTGGCTGCAGATGGGACTAGTCGCAGTCAATCTAGGGTGTGTGGAGGTGATCGCAATGCGTGTTTTACACTTTGGATGTGAAGCAGATGCGACAATGGATCATGAAAATCAATCGGAAAGCTAGTCAATCAGAGGGGAAGATAGCATCGCAAGGGATTTCGATGAGGAGCTCAATCCCGCGCGACGATGATCTCCCGATTGACCGCCCACACCGCACAGACAGAACAATGCGGTTGCCACCAGTGCCTTTCTCCTTCACTCTTGCATTTCCTTGTACCATATCCATAGCTCGTCTTTCGCTGTGATATTTACGACTTTACGTGTGCGCCCTCACGTTACCTCCTTAACTCGCCGACCCCTCATTACACGAACACACGAACGCAACGCCAATACACAATGGGAGGTTCACTATCGCGCATTTGGTCCCTCCTCTGGTCCAAGAAGGAAATTCGGATCCTTATCCTAGGACTTGTATGTGGACTTCTATAACACAGTGGAAGCCTGTTGTGGCGACAACTCTGGAAGGGTCAAGCTGACTGTCATCTCTCCGATGTAGGATAATGCCGGAAAGACCACTCTACTGTACAGACTGAAGGTAAGTGAGCGCGTCAAGATTGAACGGTTTCATCCACTATCCATGGCATTTGAGCTAATCTGTCAACCGGGAACAGATCGGTGAGGTCGTCACCACGATACCTACAATCGGTTTCAACGTCGAATCGGTCACATATAAGAATCTGAATCTCAACGTTTGGGTGCGTACATCTGGACAGACTCGATTGCTCAAGCTAATCGTCTCATAGGATCTTGGTGGCCAAACTTCCATCCGTCCATACTGGCGGTGCTACTATGCCAACACCGCCGCGGTAGTCTTCGTCATCGACTCCACGGATATCGAGCGGCTGGGGACCGCGGCAGATGAACTTGCAGCTATGTTGAGTGAGGAGGAACTTCACGACGCGGCGTTGCTAGTGTTTGCCAACAAACAAGACCAACCTGGTGCCAAGGGCGCAGGTGAGATCTCAGAGGCTCTGAAGCTGGGAGAGTTGCGGGACCGGAACTGGAGCATTGTTGCTTGCTCTGCCATTGATGGCAAGGGTATCAACGAAGGAATGGATTGGCTGGTGGTTCGTTGCCCTTCCCCCTCAAATTGGACTATGAAAACTAACTCGCTCTCCGCAGCAAACAATCCAGGCTGAGGACGCATAGGTGTTGGTTGTTTTTGTGTCTGGTTCTAGATCTTCATATACCTTGGCGTTCGAGTGTCGACGCGCCTTCTGCTGCATTCGGCTGTACTGCTTCTTCTCTTCGACTCTACTGAAGCCGGAGTCCTTGTCTTATATTCATGATTGTACCGGTCTCATAGAGATTCATCGTACACATAACTGTTTAATTGAATTCCCGCTTGGAAAGCATTCACGCGCATGCTTCGCTTTAGTGCGTGTAGATTGCTTATCTTGCCTCGACCTGGGCACCCCCGCATCTGATATGGCCTTTCAAAGTACCACCTCTCTCCAGACTTCCTGCATCAAACTACCAAGAGATTCTCAGTGATTCTTGACAATCTGACCCGGAGGCTTAAAATGGCAGTACCTCGATTTCAAACTGCAGCTGTTGTGGCATCTAACCAGGCTTCCGCCTCGGAGGTAGTGATCAAAAATGACCATCCGGTACCTATTCCAGGAGACGGCGAGATTCTTGTGAAGCTTGAATTCTCGGGAGTCTGCCATTCAGATCTACACAGCATTCGCGGAGATACGCCCATGTTGACCGATGTGGCGGGTCATGAAGGTGTTGGGAAGGTGGTTCAAGGTACGGTTGATCGCCATGCTGCAAGCTGAGTGGACTCCCATACTTATAGAACATAGTCGGATCGAGTATTGATGAGAGCCTTTGGTTGGGAACGCGGGTTGGCATCAGGTCTTTACCTCTCTTGTTCAATGGCAGTAGACCTCGCCCGTTTGTGCTGACGATGTTCATTCAACGACGCCAGATGGCTTTATAGCTCTTGTCGCAAGTGTGAAATTTGTGAAATCAACCATACCGCATGTCCCAGTCAGAGAAATGCTGGCGCGGTAAGCCTACCAAAACCTCACGTTTTTCGAATGCCATGCATCCCATACTTACGCCCATCTCCGGTAGAATACACCCGGTACATTTCAGCGTGAGTTTACCTTGTTTATCGGATTACACACTCTTAACTTTTCACTTAGAGTATATCGTCAGCCCGGCACTACATGTGACCAATATACCTGAACAACTGTCGCCAGATAGTGCAGCACCTCTTCTGTGTGGTACGGCGACTCTGAACAGACTGTCGACCCCAAGATGTTAACAGCCAACAGCCGGAATCGCCATGTATTCTTCTATCATGAAAACCAAAACCCGCCCAGGAGATTACCTTGTCATCATCGGTGCTGGAGGCGGACTCGGCCATATGTATGTGGAAGAAGCGGCCAATGTCTCAGCCAGTTTCTAACCAAATCGCACAGGGGCATCCAGATTGCGGCCAAGAAAGGCCTCAAGGTGATCGCGATTGACAGGTATGTAACGAAACCTTCAAATGATCATTTTCACATAAACTGAAAGGATTGCGACGTTCAAGTGGGAGTAAGAAGAAGCAACTTTGTCTATCCCTCGGGGCCATTGACTTCTTGGACTTCCGAGAGGTTGACATAGTCCAGGCAGTCAAAGCCAAGACTCATTTCGGTGCACATGCTGTCATTTGCACCGCCAATGGCGAGCGGGCATACGAACAGAGCATGCAAATGCTACGCCCCCTCGGGACACTCGTCTGTGTCGGTATTCCCAGTGCACCGTTCAGGCTTCCAGCCACGCCATTTGATATGATTGTCAAAGGTGGGATCTCCTCGAAATCTCATGAACTTGACTGAAATACAAGCTGACATGCTGGTGCAGGCCTTACTATTGTTGGGAACTCGGCAGGTACCTCGGACGAGATGGATGGGCTACTTGAACTGGCAGTTGCTGGTGATGTCAAAGCCCACATCGATGTCTTTGAGCTGCATGAGATCAATGATGTTCTGGACCGCTTGGAACGGTCAGATATAGATGGAAGAGTGGTGCTGAGAATTCCCGAATAGTTACAATCAAAATTCTGGAACCTTGGAAAAATGCCTACATTATACATATCTCCAGGAAATATTATTCCAAGCTTATAACCTTGGAACCTTGGAACCATTTGGATCCGGCGATTATTTCCCAGTCCTTAGAAAAAGATCCCCAAATTTATAGATCTTTCCAAGGGTAAAGTTACAAACTGGGCCGAAAAATGGCGAGATTCATTCATGCCCCCCTCCAGGGCTCCAGGGCTCCAGGCTCCAGGGCTGCTTTCGCCGCTGACTCATCGGGCCCCGGGCCCCGGAGGCCGGGTGGAGCTCGGGACCCGCTAGCGCACCCCTGGCACCACCTGCCCACGGACGTACTTAAGATTTACCATTGAAGCTCAAGGTGCCCAAATCACATCAGCTCCAATCTTCCCTCCTTCATATCTACCACCATGGCCGAACACCCTTCTTTCACTCTTGCTGCTCTCCGTAAGATCCACACACCACGTATGCGACCAGCTGCTAATCAAAACAAGTGCCCATCGGAGGCACCATTGGGTTCTTGAAGACCCGGTCGGCTCCCTCCTTGATTGCCGGTGTTGGACTTGGTGTTTCCTATGCGTACTCTGGTGAGTGCCAAGCAAAATAAGGACCCTGGGAATCATCCGGGCTATTCCGAACTAACCATGCTGCCAGGATACTTGATCAAGGAGAACAAAGACTACGGTACCGAGCTTGCCCTGGGCAACAGTATCCTCCTGCTGGGTTCTGCGATTCCTCGAATCATCAAGACTAAGGCCAGGGCTGCCATGCCTCTAGCGCTCGGTGCCACTGGTTTGCTGGCAACATTCTACTACCAGAAGAAGGTCCGAGAGTTCCGTTTCGGAGTCTAGGTTCTGCATCCATGAATTTTGGGGAAAATCACTGTATCAATAGCGTGGCTGCTTGTGACGAACAAAATGATCATTTAGCAATGTGTTTCATGATCTTACTGAGAATAAATTTGCGGTTACACATGTGATGAAAGTGCCAAATTGAGGTTCAAACCCGAAGTACTCCGTACTAGGATTGTTTAAATCCTGCCGCTACGCCAAAAAGAACTCCAAGTCCATCGCAGTGTTAGTACATTAGTGGAGTCGAGAACTACAGTTTCACATGCCGTGGGCTTACCGCTGGTGTCCAGGAATTCTCTGCCTAACAAAAGTCGGATGCGTGGAGTTGATAGTTTACATTGTTGAGACCTCGCTCAAGTGCCCTTGGACTTTCCCAATCCACCTATCCACCCTCGCCCAGAAACCCTCTCTGCAACTACTACAGCTAGACAACTAGCCATCAACCCTTCAAGCACCCCGTCAGTGTCCGCATCCAGATCGGAAATCACATTCAAAGAACCGAGAATTTGACGATCAGTTCTGTTCTGCCATACCGCAAGAACATCATCTGGCTTGTCCGCATCAAAGAACTTCAGATTTCCGTTGCCGCCATGAGGGACAGCTTCATCATCTCCAGTCTCCAGCAGAGACAGTGCTGACTTTGATCCCTTCCAGTAGAAGGTTCTCAATGTCTCGGCATGGGTGATTTCAACACGATATGTCCTTCCAAATCCTTTTCGAGATACTTCCACCGAGCAGTGCTTATCGAGAACAGAAGAGCCAGCAGCCTCATCTTGAGGGCCTCCCAGGCGAAACAGATCAATCGTCGCCCGGAGACTCAGCAGCCCCTCAAAGCCACGGTAGTGAATATGGGCCCGGTGATCTTGGGGCGCGGGAGATGGGTCCTTCCGACTGCGCACGACATTACCGCCAGCGTAAAGGTCGAATGACGCCGGGAGATAAAGCCCCTGTCGATACCATGGAATGCGACATGTGTGATATACCGGACTTGGAGACTGCGCAATTCCACCGGACGGATGGACCTGCAGGCAAAAGCTAAAGGCATTTGTACCCAGCGCCACCTGGACAAAGGTGAGCATTGGCAAGGATAAAATATTGTTAACGTACATCCTTGAAGATGTTGAAAGAGCGATAAGGCTTTACTGTGCGGCGTGGCTGCACCTCAACTTCTGGCAATGTATCCATCTCTTGATCAGATTCATCAAAACACACATGGTCGAAACCCACGGACGTGGAGGAAGTTGTTCTTTTATGCATGTTTGGGTACTGGCTGAGGGTTCGAGGTTCTGAGATCTGAGATGACGCTGGCAGGCAATTCTCACAGAGACAAGGTAATACAAAAGACTCAGAAAGGGGTTTTATTTGGTTTTATGTGTAGATTCAGGGGTTAGCCAGAGAGCTCGAGTGATGTGCAGTGGAAGTAAAGTTGGTCATAGCAGCGTTGCCGGACACGAGGTGACCGAAGATCGTCAGCTGACATCGTCCATGCTACCGATAGATGGAGTGCCTGGATATGGTCTGAAATATCGAAGCCAGCGCCTTGAAATTCTAGACATGAATGATTGCATGTACGAGTACGGAGTAGTGAATGGCGATCATCAAAATGACCCGTCTTATCTGATGTCAGTGCTGGTATACCGCCCTGAGCATTCCTGCCGGGATTATCTACACCGCCCGGATTGTGCAGCAGCAGAACCCGATTTCGCCCTCGGGCATTGCAAGGGACGAGGAACTTCGGATCGTGCTTGATTCCAATTGTAAGCTTTCTCCTGCAGATCTATATGCCCCACCTTCATTTTTCAATATTTGAAGCTTTCTGGCGTTCTCTAAGGTCTCTGACACCTCAATTGCAAGAATTAATCTCTGTATAGGATCGGGCCTTGCTCCGCCGACGACCATCAGACCCACACACCCTTCACGGTAAAAATGGCCTGTAGCTCTGCAGCAATGGCCTGGAGAGCCAGCGTCCGGGCTCGTGCCCTTCCGACCTCCCGGTGGACCCAGCGGCCAGCCACAATTCTCCAAAAGCGAGTCGAGCGCTACCCCGGCGCCTCTAGATATGCTTCGGAATCTGCTGCACCTGCACCCACTGAAGCTGCCAAGGAGACAGCCAAGGAGACAGTCAAAGAAACCGTTAAGGAAACCGCGAAAGAGAACGCGAAGGAGATTCCTCGCAAGGCGGGCCGTGGCTCTCGGAAGGCACTCTACACCACCTCACTGGCCTTGACGTTGCTGGTGGGTTACATCTACGGGACCGACACCAGGGCCAGCATCCACAGATATGGAGTTGTGCCTCTGATCCGCCTTCTGTATCCTGATGCGGAAGATGCGCACCACATGGGCGTGGACAACCTGAAGGTGCTTTACAAGTTTGGTCTTCACCCGCGCGAGCGTGGAGAACCGGATCGCGACGGCGCCCTGTCCACCGAGGTACAGTCTGACGGTTCCCTTTACCAACACATTGCTAACCGGAGCGCCTCAGGTCTTTGGTTACAACCTTGCAAACCCCATTGGTATCTCTGCTGGTCTGGACAAGCACGCCGATGTGCCCGATGCGCTGTTTGACCTTGGTCCCGCCATTGTCGAAGTCGGCGGTACCACGCCGCTGCCACAGGATGGAAACCCGAAGCCTCGAGTTTTCCGACTGCCCTCCCAACACGCCATGATCAACCGCTACGGTCTCAACTCCAAGGGAGCCGATCACATGGCCGCAGTTCTGAAGCAGCGTGTCGTTGACTTTGCCTACGCCGCCGGATTTGGCGAGCAGGAGCACTCTGAACAGCGCGTTCTGGACGGTGAAGCCAACGTTCCTCCTGGCAGTCTTGTCCCCGGCAAGCTTCTCGCCGTCCAAGTGGCCAAGAACAAGGTCACCCCGGACTCGGACATTGAAGCCATCAAGCGCGACTATGTCTACTGCGTTGACCGCGTGGCGCGGTACGCCGATATTCTCGTCGTGAACGTCTCCAGTCCCAACACCCCGGGTCTTCGTGACCTTCAAGCCGTGGCCCCTCTCACTGCCATCCTGACGGCCGTCGTCGGCTCCGCCAAGAGTGTTGAGCGCAAGACCAAGCCCTACGTGATGGTCAAGGTCAGCCCGGATGAGGACTCCACCGAGCAAATTTCCGGCATCTGTGAAGCTGTCTGGAACTCCGGTGTCGATGGTGTCATCGTCGGCAACACCACCAACCGCCGACCTGACGCCGTGCCTCAGGGCTTCGTCCTCCCCGAGGAAGAACAGAAGACCATCAAGGAGACCGGTGGCTACTCCGGCCCTCAGCTGTTCGACCGGTCCGTTGCGCTCGTCGCCCGCTACCGCGCCCTGCTAGACCAGGGTCCCCCGTCCTCAACCGAGTCCGAAAACGCTGAGAATGCGGTTGCGAAGGCACCCTCAGATGTGCCCCGAAAGGTGATCTTCGCCTCGGGTGGTATCACTACCGGCCAACAGGCGCAGGCGGCTCTCCAGGCTGGCGCGTCCGTCGCTATGATGTACACCGGTGTTGTTTACGGTGGTATTGGCACTGTCACGCGAGTCAAGCAGGAGCTGCGCAAGGAACTCACCAAATAAGCGGTGTGATTCTTGGTTTCTATAGGCGACAATACTGTAAATAGCATGGATATGCCTAAGACAACACGTCGTTTCATCTGACTCATTACATTGAGCATCTCGTCCGAGAGATCGCGTTGACGCAGTAGACAATGGAATATCCCTTTCGGGAAATACCGCCACATCACAATGGATCAGCTCGGATTACTCGATATAGTTATGAACTATAGTGGAGCTGTGCCTGAGAGCCGAGACTCGCATGAAAAAAAAGCTTCCAGGTCATCTGAGAAGATCGGCTGACAAGAAAAACCGGGGAAGATTGCGTTGTCCCCACTTGGTGCATGTCGCCTGCACCTCTCCCGCAGTTCTCCATCGGCTTCCCCAAGATAGGCTTCCCGAGTACCTTTTTGACCCTTTTTTGCCTATTTGTTGAGTCTCGACTTTCTTTCTTTTCTAGACTGGGCTGGATATGTATTTTTTCCTTCCGTATAACAAAAACATGCTTCGTACGATGCGAAACAGTACCATACAGCCATGTAATGTCCTCCCAATGGTCTTTCTGAATCCAATATAGATGTCTAGATGTAAATGGAGCATCGTATCCAAGTCCAAGAAGTATCTTATACAGCCAACGACTCTTCAACTTCCCGAACGACCTCGCGCACCCCCTCAATCTTATGCGCGAACCTACCCAAGAACATTCCA